>OZ030015.1:88354648-88482148 GCA_964023405.1 Apodemus agrarius | reverse complement strand
TGAGAGGGTCCCAGGCCCTGCCTGACTGTAACGTGTACTTGACCCCTAGCAGGTAGGTAGGGGCAGCCTCGGGTCACCGTCTCTTCTTGCTCGACCGAGGTGCCTTCTTCCTCTTCAGGATCATCTCATACAAATGCTCCAGTCCTGGCTGCAGGCCCAGCCCGTCCACGGCACTGCAGCCCTGCACATGGGTGAGCGTGGCGGCTGCCAGCTCTCGCACCGCCAGCCTCTTCTCCACCTCGGCTGCGCTCAGTGCGCCCGGCTGGTCCTGCTTGTTGGCCAGCACCAGCACCGGCACCCCCTGGTTGTCAGAAGCCTTGCTGATGCGGTGTAGCTCCAGCCTAGCTTCCTCTAACCTCTCGGTCTCCGCAGAGTCCACCACAAACACCAGCCCATCTGTCCGGCGGGTGTAGGAGCGCCACAGTGGCCGAAGCTTCTCCTGACCCCCAACATCCCACACTTGGAAAGTGATTCCACGGGAACCCCCTAGGGGCACGCGGATCTTCTCGGTGTTAAAGCCCTTGGTGGGGACGCTCTGGACAAACTCCTTGAACTTGAGACGGTAAAGAAGGGACGTCTTCCCGGCGGAATCCAACCCAATGACCACAACATGCAGGGCCTGGAAGTGCGGCAGAAAAGATGAGGCCGTGGGTGCCATTTCAGTCAAGTGGTTCCCCATGGTGAGCTAGGGTGCGGGGCAGACCTCAGAGGCAGGTCCGGGGCTCCAGCACACAGGCCAGGAAGAGGAGGCCTTGAAACGGCAGGTAGCACCAGCTGGGTTGTCTAAACAAGGCCCAAAAAGAAAAAAAGAGAAAGGTTTAAAATAAACACAAACTGGCAACTTTTGGATCCTTTCCCTAAATCTGCACCCCGCCCTTCTAAATATTCCTTTTATTAAAACAAGATCTTTAGACGACCCCCCTTTTTTTTCCACAGTAAAAATATTTTTCGCGTGTAAGACACACAGCTTGAGTGTGGAAGTCAGGACAACTTGCAAGAGTAGGTGGGTCTCGGGGATCAGTTAGGGTCCTCATGTTTTAGGGTAGGCGCTTTTAAACGCTGAGCAATCTCCAATGCCTTTTCCCTTTTCTTAAAAAAAAAAAAAAGCTACAGGTGTAACAAAGCGTTCTCCTGCCCTAGGGGCCCTAAGAGAGGCCCTGAGGTCAGAGAAACCCTCAGGTGCTAGGATCCTCGAGGGTGCGCATCTTGCAGGCTAGGTCCGAAGTAAGGTCGTTTTCCTGCGCCCCTCTCCGAGCTTGAGAGAAAGCAGAAGCTATGTTCTCCATTCCCCAGAGGAGAATCCTCGCAGGACGGAGGCGGTCGGGCATTGTGCCCAAAGTAAGAGCCCTGATGCGGGTCGGGCTCCCACAAGCTCCGCATACCCACAACGCTGGCACACCCCTGCGGGCGCTGTGACCACCATCCCACGGTCCTGCGACGCTCCAGCCTGCCGTGGACACCGGCTTCCCCAAACCCCGCAAGCCGACGTCTTTGCACCGGCAAGACACCCTCCTTTACCTTCTGCCAGCCGCACTCTCCGCCAGCTAAGTACGCCAACCGGACTCCGACTCGCTGCGTCTCAGCTACAGCAGACTTTGCAGCGCCGCTGCTCAGGTTCGGTATTAAAAACCCTCTCGTGACGACACACGACGCCGACCAATCAGCGCCCCGGAGGCGGAGCTAGGCGGGGCCTCTGCAGCCCCAGCCTGGGGGAGGGAGTGCTCGTTCTATCCGGAACCGCTTTATTTAATCTTTTCTACCTTATTCAGTATTTGGAATAGAGCCTAGAATTCATTAGGGCTGGGAGGTGGGAAGGACCAAAGGAACAGGCGTGGCTGCGCCTGACGAGAGCATGGAATGAAATGTCTAATAATGACACCACCCCATCCACTTTCCCTCAATCAGGCTGCGGGCCCCCCCCCCCCCCCCCCGCCAATAGTTTCCTTCCACCTAAGGATCTTCGGGAAGAGATTCTGACAAGTTTTCGCATCTTCCGTCATTCAGTTGTACTCATTCAAGTCGCTTTCTTCGTGTGGTTTGCAAAGCATTATTTCCCTGGATCCCCATACAGATACAGCAAATTCATAGTCTATAAGCCTATTTAATGTATATGCCGCTGACACACCAGAAACCGGCATCGGATCACAAATTGTCGTGAGCCACCATGTGGTTACTGGGAACTGAACTCGCAGCCAGTGCTCTTAACCGTGTCAGTTAAGCCAGTGTGTCAGTATATGCCCATGTGTTCAATAGGAAGTGTCAGATCCCCTGAAACCAGAATTAAGACAGTGGTGACTGCCTCACATGGGTGTTGGGAGCTGAACCTGGGTCCTCTGGAACAGTAGGAAGTGCTCTTAACCACTGAGCCATTGCTTCAAGCATTATGGTGTGTGTGGGGGGGAGGGGATCTATTTTGTTTTGTTTTTGTTTTGAGACAGGGTCTTTCTATATAACCCTATATATCCTGGAACTCACTATGTAGACTAGGCTGGCCTCACACACAAAATAATCCACCTGCCTCTGCCTTTAAGGTTAAAGGCATGAGGGACCGGAGAGATGTCTCAGCTGTTAGAGGAGCACTGACTGCTCTTCCGAAGGTCCTGGGCTCAAATCCCAGCAACCACATGGTGGCTCACAACCATCCATAATGAGATCTGATGCCCTCTTCTGGGGTGTCTGAAGACAGCTACCATGTACTTATATATAATTACTAATTAATTAATTAATTAATTAAAAACATTAAAGGCAGTTTAATCCGCCTTTAATGATCCATCATACCCAGCTAAATTTGTTTTTGTTTTTTGAGATGGGAATCTCATTATATAGCCCAGGCTAGCCTGGACACCCTGGCAATCTTTGGACCTCAGCTTACCTGTATGTAGAGTGCTGAGAACACCATTACCTTATGACAGCACATTAGGGACTGCTGTGTGTTTCTTACAGGTCCAGAGAACTGCAGAGAGATAAAAGACTTAATTATGATCACATTTAGGTCATATGTAGCTGAGCAAGACCCGCCTGAGTTCAGTGCCAGGGTGCTCGCCACGAGGCTACACATCTTCTCACGGGAACTATCGGGCTGGACAGCCTTGGTGGACATCCCTCCATCAAGCCCGCTCAGACCAACCGCAGAGCTCTGAGAACCTGTCTTGGGTTTTGTTTTGTTTTTGTTTTGTTTGTTTTCCGAGACAGGGCTTCTCTGTATAGCTCTGGCTGTCCTGGAACTCACTCTGTAGACCAGGCTGGCCTCAAACTCAGAAATCCGCCTGCCTCTGCCTCCCAAGTGCTGGGATTAAAGGCGTGCGCCACCATTGCCTGGTGCCTGTCTTGTTTAAAAAGCTTTTAAAAGGCTAGGCACATCGGCACATGCCTAATCCTAGCACTCCAAACAGAGGCAGGGGAATGTCTGAATTCAAGGCCAGCCTGCTGTACATGGCAAGTTCCGTGACAGCCACCGTTACACAGTGAGACTTTGTCTAAAAAAAAAAAAAAAAACAAAAAACAAAAAAAAAAAAACAAAAAAAAAAAAACAATAAGATAGACTTTAAAAGACAAAGTTCAACTGGACATAACCACAGAACGTAATCCCAGGTACTGCGGAGGCTGAGGCAGGGGACATTCCGTGTATAACCTCTCTAGGCTAGAGTGAGTTCAAGTCCAGCATGGGTAACTTAACCCTATTTCAGAAATACAAGTGAACCAGGCACGGTGGCGCAGCTGCAGTGCATTTGACCAGCGTGCGCAGGCTCTGGGTTCCGTCTCAAGTACCGCAGTGAGTTATAATAAGGTCAAACAAAGCTCACTCCTCTGCGCGAGCCACAGACACCTCAAGCCTCAGAGGAATTTCAGAGGGCAAGAACGCGTCAGCCAGAAGCTTCTGGAAAGGTTTCTAGAAATGGAGCACTTGGGCGGGGGCACCGTGCTTAGCAGTTGCAGTTCTGGGTGTCCTGAAGGGGAGGAGATGTTACAAAGGGCGAGGTGACCAAAAGGACAACAGGATTACCCTCTGTAAAAGCTACAGTGTAAAGAAGATTGGGAAGGGAGGAGGGGCAGTCACTGCCGACCGAGAGTCCAGCCCTTTCCTGCCGGCCACCTCCCAAGCGCTGATAAAGAAGCTTCCCCGAGTTTAACACCAGCATGCCTGGCCACCTCTTTGTCACCTCCCTACCACAAAATCAGTCACCTGGCCAGTCCAGGGGACCGCCAAATCCTTAGAGATCTTCTGAAATTAGTCTAGGACCGAGACCTTAAAAAAGAATCATGTTTACACCCCCAAAATGGGGATGATGGGACAGACTGGATTGGTAGCTAAGGCCTGGAGGCAGAGAAGAGCATGGTAAAGCTGGAAGAGGGGACCACGGGGGTGGGGGTGGGGGTGGGGGTGAGGGTGGGGGTGGGGAGGCAGGCCAGGGGCACAGAGAACACCGCACTGACTGCGGTTTCTGGGTTTCTGGTCTAAAAGCTTAAGGCAGTTTCTTTCTTTTCTTTGTTGAGACAAGGTTTCTCTGTGTAGCCCTGGCTGTCCTGGAACTCACTCTGTAGACCAGGCTGGCCTCGAACTCAGAGATCCGCCTACCTCTGCCTCCCAAGTGCTGGGATTACAGGCGTGAGCCACCACCGCCCAGCTTAAGGCAGTTTCCTTTCTTTTTTCTTTCTTCCTTCCTTCCTTTCTTTCTTTCAAGATTTATTTATTTTATTCATATGAGTACACTATAGCTGTCTTCAGACACACCAGAAGAGGGCGTCAGATCCCATTACAGATGGTCGTGAGCCACCATGTGGGTGCTGGGAATTGAATTCAGGACCTCTGGAAGAGCAGTCAGTGCTCTTAACTGCTAAGCCATTTCTCCAGCCCCCCCTTTCTTTCTTTCTTTCTTTCTTTCTTTCTTTCTTTCTTCCTTCCTTTCTTCCTCCCTCTTTCTTTTAGAATTATTTGTTTTATGTATATGAGAACACTGTAGCTGTCCTCAGACACACACTAGAAGAGGACATCAGATCGCATTACAGATGGTTGTAGCCACCATGTGGTTGCTGGGATTTCAACTCAGGACCTCTGGAAGAGCAGTCAATGTTCTTTGTTTTGTTTTTTGTTTTGTTTTGTTTTGTTTTGTTTTCGAGACAGGGTTTCTCTGTGTAGCCCTGGCTGTCCTGGAACTCACTCTGTAGACCGGGCTGGCCTCGGAACTCAGAAATCCGCCTGCCTCTGCTTCCCTGGGATTACATGCGTGCGCCACCACGCCCAGCTGCAGTCAATGTTCTTAACTGCTGAGCCATCTCTCCAGCCCCCTCTTTTCTTTTTCTTTTTGTTGCTTTATGTTTTCAAGACAGGGCTTCTCTGTCTACTCCTGGCTGTCCTGGAACTCACTCTGTAAACTAGGCTGGCCTTGAACTCAGAGATCTGCCTACTTCTACAAATTTGCTTTTTAAAAATTCATAACTGAATCAGGCAGGGTGGTGCAACCTTGGGATCCCAGCACTGGGAGGCAACAAGCTCTAGGCCAGCTCAGTCTACTTGGTGAATTTCAGGACAGCCAGTCTACATAGTCAACATTCTTTCAAAATGCAAAAATAAGAAGTTGCTGGTGGTGGTCCACACCTCTAATCCCAGCACTAGAGAGATGGAGGCAGGAGGATCAATTACTTAATCAAGGCCATACTCTGCTACAAAGTAAGCTTGAGATGAACCTGGGCTACAGAAGACCCTGTGTCAAAAAACAAGCAAGCAAGCAAACAAAAACCTAATAACATAAGGAAGAGGGGGAGGGGCGGAGAGAGGGGGGCATTGGTCAGTGAGAATAGGTTAGTTGTCAAGTACCTCTGAGACTTTAAAGTTTAATCACCGCCAGGCAGTGGTGGCACACTCCTGTAATCCCAGCACTTGGGAGGCAGAGGCAGGTGGATTTCTGAGTTTGAGGCCAGCCTGTTCTACAGAGTGAGTTCCAGGACAGCCAGGGCTACACAGAGAAACCGTTTCGAAAGAAACCAAAACAAACAAACAAACAAACAAACAAAAAAACCCCACAAAGTTTAATCACCAGCAGATTTAAACAAACAACAACAACAAAAAGAGAAACAAATAAAACAAAACATTCCAAGATCCATGTGCATTTTGCCTAAATAGAATCTGAAGCACAGAAAGGCTGCGGGACTTGTCCAAGGTCACCCACCCAGCCATCTAGGGATTGCACACAGAAGCCTGGCTTTCAACAAAGGTTCTAATGACTGTGAAACTGAAGAGAAAAAAACAAAAAAACAAAAAACAAACCCACAAGTTGTTAGGTGTCAGGGCATGGCCATGTTTTGAATACTCCCTCCCCCAAGGAGGGAGTATCACACCCAAGATGGAAACTCACCTATCTGATAAAGGAAATGAACGGGACTTTCTCACTCCACACCTTATCTTTCATGTTTGCAGGGAAGGTGGAAAAGGACAAAAGGGAAGGGGGCCGTGAGGGGGCCCCCTTTGGTTTTTTTTGTTTTGGTTTGGTTTGGTTTTTCGAGACAGGGTTTCTCTGTGTAGCCCGGGCTGTCCTGGAACTCACTCTGTAGATCAGGCTGGCCTCGAACTCAGAAATCCGCCTGCCTCTACCTCCCAAGTGCTGGGATTACAGGCGTGTGCCACCATGTCCGGCTCCCCTTTGTTTTTAGTTTGAGGGAATGAGATGCTCACGAAGGCTTTTTGGAGAAGGGGCTTCTGAAACAATATTTAAGCGGCCAGAGTTAGGTGAGTGTCCGGCAGTAGGACCGAGGAGCCGGGAGCCGCTGCTTCCTTTTCTGGCTTCTCACTGGACTCAGATCAGAGTCTAGCTGTGCTCTTCTCATCTGCAGCTAACGCTGAGCCCAGCACTGTGTCTGCCTTCCTCTCTACCCTCTCTGCCGGAAATCCCGCGAGGAGGCGTGGTTAAACACGCCGAGGAGGGCCCCTGATCATGGAGTCACGCCTTTCTCATGAGTTCACCTGTCAGGGAATCCTTAGCCCTCACGAGGAGCTTCTGTTAGTAACGGACTGGCCAAGACTGGACTTGAAACTCTGCATTTCATAGGCCTGAAGCCAGTCTGGGCTACATGATATCCTGCCTAAAATATTGAGGGGAAAGCTGGGCAGCAACATGGCTTAGCCAGTAAAGGCCCTGGCCCCACAGGCCTGACAACCTGAGTTACATCCCCATAACCCATGCAAAGGCAGAAGGAGAGAACAGAGTCCACACAGTTGTCTTCTGACCTCCACACTGTTGAACACACACACACACACACACACACACACACACACATCATTTTTCACACAAAAAAAATGTTCATAAAATAATATGAGTAGGGCCAGAGACCTGGCTCAGAGGTTAAGAGCACGGGTGCAAGTGCAGAATTCTGTTTCCAGCACCTACATGGTGGCTTACAGCAATCTAACTCCAGTGACCTTCTTGGTCACCAGTCACACAGAAGTGGAATAGACATTCAGGACCGATAGCGCATATGCATAAACATATGCATAAAGTAAAATAAACAGATCTTTTGGGTTTTTTTTTTTGTTTTTTTTTTTTGTTTTTTGTTGTTGTTGTTGTTGGTTTGGTTTGGTTTGGTTTGGTTTGGTTTGGTTTTGGTTTTTCGAGACAGAGTTTCTCTCTGTAGCCCCAGCTATCCTGGAACTCAGAAATCCACCTGCCTCTGCCTCCCAAGTGCTGGGATTAAAGATGCGCACCACCACCGCCTGGCAAATAAACAGATCTTTATAAAAAGAAGTAAATAAAATGTTGGGGGGTTTAAAAAAATCTTTTAGTTATTCTCTGACAATCTCATAGATGCACACATTTAAGAAAAGTTTTGCTTTGACTTTGTGTGTTTTGTCAGCACAGATGTCTGTGTATTGTGTGGAAGCCTGGAGGACAGAAGATAGCATCTGATCCCTGGAACTGGGATTGTGGATGGCTGTGAGCTACCATGCGGGTGTTGGGGATTGACTCTGGATCCTCTCGAAGGGCAGTCGGTGCTCTTAGACTGCTGAACCATCATGGCATCCCTATGTGTGGACTTTTTGGGGAGAAAACAGAGGCCAGTAATGGGATAATACCTTAGACAACCTCAACACCCCAAATCCTGCCATGCTAAAACCTGGGACTTCCAACTAAGTATGTAGCCAGTGCCTCGCTAACACACCGGATTGAACAAGCCACTTCTTCCTGGGACTGGCACTCCCAGGGAGAAGTTTCAGCAAAGACAGGCCCTCCTTCTTACAACAGGTCACGCTCTGGGGTAAAGGAGGGTGAGAGGATGGGTGGAGCTCCCCCTGGAAATGACTGGTGTCTTCTTCTGACACGGGGTCTCTGTGCTCCAGTTGACCTAGAACCTAGAACTTGACATCCCCCTGCCTCTGCCTCCTAACTGTTTACAGATTACAGAGTCTGACACCACTCCTGCCCCCACAAGTACATGTCTAAATGAACAGATGAGGCAGGGACGCCTGGGAGCAGCTATCAGCTAAGGAATCACAAAGGTCCACCTTTCAAATCCCGGTTCTTTTGTTTGATGAACAAAATGGAGAAACAGTGGTTGGCCATGCATTTAAGACTTAGGATGCCAAAAAAAAAAAAAAAAAAAAAAAAAAAAGACTTAGGATGTCAAGCAAGATCGTCTTGATTTTGAGACCATCCTGACTCAACTAGCCTGGGATTCATAGAAAGACCCTATTTCAGAAGGGGGCGGCGTAGTGGGGAGAGACAGAGAGGAGGGAAGGGCGATCACACATAAAACCCCGCCCTCTGTGTCTCACAATGAGTGCTGGAGCAAAGTATTGAAAAGGCTCCTTTCCCCAAATAGGACTCCAACGTCTGTCTAGACCACAACTAAGACCAGACCCCAGGGCTGAAAATGAACAGACACTGCCTCCTGGCGGGCACATTTGTCACTGCTTGATTTTCCTAAGAAGTGAAGAGTATTTAGGCCCCTTTGATTTCTGCATTTTCTGACAGTATTTGTAGGGCTTCAAGATGGGGCTGCAAAATGTACTGGGTTTATTTTTCTTTTCTTTTTTTCCTTCCTTTTTTCTTTTTTTTAAAAAGAAAATGAAATTTAAATTAGCTGAGCGTGGTGATGCACGCCTTTAGTCCCAGCACTCAGGAGGGAGCAGGTGATCTCTGAGTTGAAGGACAGCATGATCCACCTAGCAAATTCCAGAACAATCATGGCTACTCATAGAGAGCAAGTGTAAATATGTAAGTAAATTACTTTTCTGAAGACAGGCTTCTCTGTAACGTCCTGTCATGAAACTTACTGTAAGGAACAGACTGGACTCACCTGCTTGCCTCAATTTCCCGAGTGTGGCGTATTGTCCCAAATATCCTACAATTCAGGTTCTCAAAAACACTGCTTGAGTGTTTAGTACTGAGCGACCGCCAGCAACTTCCTACTAAACAGAAGATCTGGAAGCTAATATCAAGTATAACAGTCCTGAACACGCCAATCACTAAGAAGAAAACTACAAATAACAGATTATCATCAAGGTGTCAATCTAACTTTTGTTTGTTTGTTTTTGTTTTTTGTTTTTTTCCAGACAGGGTTTCTCTGTTAGCCCTGGCTGTCCTGGAACTCACTTTGTAGACCAGGCTGGCCTCGAACTCAGAAATCTGCCTGCCTCTGCCTCCCAAGTGCTGGGATTAAAGGCATGCGCCACTCAATCTAACTTTTAAACCAGAATTATGAATCCCCTGAAGGATTGTCTTGTTTGTTTGAGACAGAGTTTTCTTGTTTAATCCTGGATGTTTGGAACTCACTCCATAGACCAGGCCTGCCCCCAAATCACAGGGTCCTGCCTGCCTCTGCCTCCATTGCTGTCACCTGCCAGGCATGGTGACTCACGCATGTAATCCCAGCACTTGGGAGCAGAGGCAGGCGGATTTCTGAGTTCGAGGCCAGCCTGGTGTACAGAATGAGTTCCAGGACAGCCAGGGCTACACAGAGAAACCCTGTCTCGAAAAACAAAACAAAAACAAACAAACAAAAAAAGTGTTTGTCACCACTGCCCAGCTATTGTTGTTGTTGTTGTTTTTTTTTTAATCTATCCTGCCAGACTGTTTAAAGTGTTTTGAGTTCTAAGTTTTCTGGTTAAACCAAAGGCTGAATGAAAGATTTCTCAGACTACAAATAATGGTGAGAGGCGCTAGTGACAGGTTATAAAATTGTCATGTAGCCCTTATCATGTTGAAAGACATTCCTGTATTTTTTTTCTTTTTCTTTCTTTCTTTTATCTTTTTTGTTTGTTTGTTTTGTTTTTTGTTTTTGTTTTTGTTTTTGTTTTTTTGTTTTTGTTTTTGTTTTTTGAGACAGGGTTTCTCTGTGTCACTCTGGCTGTCCTGGAACTCACTCTGTAGACCAGGCTGGCCTCGAACTCAGAAATCCGCCTGCCTCTGCCTCCCAAGTGCTGGGATGACAGGCATGCGCCACCACTGCCCGGCGACATTCCTGTATTTTAAAAATTGTGTGTGTGCCTGTGCTTGCGTGTGTGTACACACCCGAGAGTGCGTCGCCATAATACCCCCTGGAGCTGGAGTGAACGAGTAGTAAGCTGTCCAACACGAGTGCTGGCAACCAAACTCCAGTCTCTAGAATAAAGCCTACTTGATGGGAAGGTTTTTGGTTTTGGTTGGTTAAGAGTCTGCTGGAGGCCAGCTCCAACAGGTCAGGGGTCCAAGGAGGACATGTGGCAAGGATAAGAAGACACACAGACGTTTGAAGAATCATCTGATTTTTCTTTCATGATTTTTTTTCCTTTCAGCCTTTATATACTACTCAGAACAAAAGTCTATCAGAGAGAAGCCTAAACCATAAATCCCATTTCAAAAAACAAATTTCCCCTAGCACTTGGGAGGCAGAGGCAGACAGATTTCTGAGTTCAAGGACAGCCAGGGCTACACAGAGAAATCCTGTCTCAAACAAACAAACAAACAAACAAACCAAAACCAGACCAAATTTCCTCGGAAGTGCCGGCAAGTCTCAAATAGCTTGTCTTATTCTATATTCTATTCTGGCTGGTATCTGCCTTTGCCTCCCAAGGCTTGACTTTAAGGTGTATACCAACCTGCCTACATGCTTTTTGTTTGGTTTTTTTTTCTTAATTTCTCTGTGTAGCCCTGGCTGTCCTTGGACTCAGAATCCCACCTGCTTCTACCTCCCACGTGCTAAAACTGAAGGGCCACCATTGCTCAGCCAGGATTTTGCTTTATAGAATCAGGATTTCTCTGTGCCTCTGCCTCTCTGAGGATTCTTGATGTCTAGCTATACGGCTTACTTTATCATTGCTCATTTGCATACAAATGTATGTCTTCCGGGCCTCGTAGTGAATGCTCGAGTGAGACGGTGCATCAAATTTTTAGAAAGAACTACCACTTCCACAAAAAAATATATAGAAAGTAATGATGCCTTCCAAAAGAGAGAAAACTACCAGGTACAAGTAAAGCTTATTAAAGTCTACTTTTTGAGACCACGTTTATTCCCCGGAGGAGGTGCACCGTTCCTGGAGGTACTGCAATACCAGGTCGATGCGTGGAGTGGACGGAGCAAGCTCCTATTCCAACTCCTAGTTCCAAAAATCCATTTAATATATTGTCCTCGGATAGAGGACGTATCAGATATTAAACTGATAAGAACAGATACTACACTTGATCTTAGCCAAAAGGCCGAGAAGCGATACCCGACTGCTCCCACACGCCCGCGACACTCACCAGCGTACACACCTTAAACTCACGGGTACTAGTACTCGAGCGCTCGCAAACACGCGCTCGACACCGACCCTCCTCGTCTATCGCGTCTCCACCACATTTACGCCAGGGAAAACTAGAAGGATCCACGGGCGCCGAGTAGTTTTTGTTGCGCTTTTCGTTCCCAGAGTTCCGCGGGGACCCGGCCGCGTCCTTATTTGCATGCTCCGCCCATCGCAAGCCACTGACTAGAACAGCTTGGCGGAGCGCCTGGAAGGCTCCTTCAACTGCTGCGTAGCGAGTGACCCACAGAACTGTAGCTGTGCCAGTCTTCACAAGACTTAAGATGCAACATTGTGGATCACTGGGGGTCCGCGCTCTCTTTCACTTTCACTCCATTTTTTTCTCTTTCTCTACCTTTATATCTGGGCCTAGGATTCTTTATAAAGATGTGAGATAATCAGTGGCCACAATACAGTCCCCGGTGATGCACGCGCTGACCAGGTCAAGGGTTCACAGATCCTTGAAGCTCCACCTTATCCTATTTGTTATGCATTTCCTTCTTTGGCTGTTAGTTGTTGTTTTGAGACTGTGTCTTTTACTGTAGCCCAGGCTAGACGGAACTTACCACAACCTTCCTGTCTCAGTCTCCTAGTGCTAGGATGACGTGTGACAGCCACTACGAAGCTTTGATATCCCTCTGTAAATCCTAGGAGGAGTCTGTAAAAGCAGGAAGGCCCAGTTCACATACTCCAGGAATGGCACCAAGGATCAGCGTTGGGCTGCAGGGAGAAGGGTTAAAAACTGGAGATGAGGGGCTGGAGAGATGGCTCAGCGGTTAAGAGCACTGACTGCTCTTCCAAAGGTCCTGAGTTCAAATCCCAGCAACCACATGGTTGCTCACAACCATCCATAACAAGATCTGATACCCTTTTCTGGAGTGTCTGAAGACAGCTACAGTGTACTTACATATAATAAATAAATAAATCTTAAAAAAAAAAAAAAAACACTGGAGATGAAACCAGAGTGTAAAGTGGTGCGTGTGACATTTTACATTTTCCAAGGAGACAAGATGAAAGTCTAGTGTGTGTCTGTCTCTCTGTCTCTCTTTCAAGACAGGATTTCTCTATGTAGCCCTGGCTGTCCTGGAATTCCCTCTGTAGACCAGGCTGGCCTCAAACTCAGAAATCCATCTGCCTCTGCCTCCCAAGTACTAGAATTAAAGGTGTGTACCACCACCGCCCCGCTCTGCCCAGATCTCTTACGCTCAGGGCCACAGGTCATGCTATTATATCAGGCTTAAGTTTGTTATCCCCTCATTTCCTCTCAGTTTAGGAAAAGCCTGAGAAAGCATTAATTTATAGTTTTGCTATGTAATATTTATATGGTTATAAACTTAAATCTTCACTTGCCTATGTTTTATGTATTTTTGTTTTTGTTTTTTTTTGGGGGGGGAGTTTCAAGACAGGGTTTCTCTGTGTAGTCCTGGCTGTCCTGGAACTCACTCTGTAGACCAGGCTGGCCTCGAACTCAGAAATCCGCCTGCCTCTGCCTCCTAAATGCTGGGATTACAGGTGTGCGCCACCACGCCCGACTTGTTTTATGTATTTATAAAGCACGCAAAATTGTAGCTTATGTGAATAAGACTCCTGAAAAAGAAAGCATTACTCAAACACAATCTTTCTTTTGGGTAATAATATCCTACACACGTGATCAAAACAATCTTTTCTTTGGGAAATTTCCTTTTCACACTCCTTGAGGAAAGCAACCAAGTGAACAATTAGAATAGCATTTTCTATGTTAAGACAACTGAGCACCAAAGTCGGGTGTGGTGGGCACGCCTGTAATCCCAGCACTTGGGAGGCAGAGGCAGGCAGATTTCTGAGTTCGAGGCCAGCCTGGTCTACAGAGTGAGTTCCAGGACAGCCAGGACTACACAGAGAAACCCTGTCTCAAAACAAAACAAAACAAAACAAAAAAACAGAAAACAAAAAAAAGAAAGAAAGAAAGAAAAGAAAAGAAAAGAAAAGAAAAGAGAAAAAAGAAAAAAAGACAACTGAGCACCACCTAGTGTTCATTTTTTGCAACCACTGACCTTAATTCAAAACTGGCATTAAGCCAGGCAGTAGTGGCGCACGCCTTTAATCCCGGCACTTGGGAGGCAGAGGCAGGTGGATTTCTGAGTTCGAGGCCAGCCTGGTCTACAGAGTGAGTTCCAGGACAGCCAGGGCTAAACAGAAAAACCCTGTCTCGAAAAAAACAAAAAACAAAACAAACAACTGGCATTAAAAACCAGTTTCTAAAAACATTTTGGAGACGGGTGGTGGTGGTGGTGGTGGTGGTGGTGGTGGTGGTGGTGGTGGTGGTGGTGGTGGTGGTGGTGGTGGTGGTGGTGGTGGTGGTGGTGGTGGCGGTGGCGGCGGCGGCGCACGCCTATAATCCCAGCACTTGGGTGGCAGAGGCAGGCGGATTTCTGAGTTCGAGGCCAGCCTGGTCTTACAGAGTGAGTTCCAGGTCAGCCAGGGCTACACAGAGAAACCCTGTCTCAAAAACCAAATCAAAAAAAAAAAAAAAAATGAAAGAAAGGAGGATCATAGCAAGTTTGAGGTCCACCAGTGAACGCCTTACTGGAAGGGGTCAAAGTAGGAAAAGCTTTTTTTCCCCTTAAATGGTCTTCTTAAGGACCATTAAATCGAATAAACAAAGTGGATTTAGCATGTCAATTAAGATTAGAAGAAGTTTTGAAAGACTGTAGTATCAAATCTGCCTCAACAAATTATAATAAAGATGATAGTGAAACCTTTTCTTTGAGGTCTCTTGCCAGATTCCAGACTTGAAAGACAATCTTCAGGAAGACTGGAATGTAAAATGTCGAGTTCATTTTAGATATCATCGATGTCTTCACCATCATCCCCCAATGTCATCAAACTGAATTTCGCCATCCTCTCCAGGACCATGTGAATCAGTTTCGATGAGTTTAGCAAGTTCCGGGGGCTCCCCATAGGCTTCCAGCTTCAACGGCGTTGTATTTTAAAATGATGTCAGCTTTGTTGTCCTGGTTAATCTCCGAGGCCCGCCAATATGATATCTGAGGTGTTCATCCAAACCTTTTCCCTCAGTTCCCGCTGACGCGGTGCCGCCTCTGTACCACTGAGACGCATGGCTCGCAGTCGCCCGTCCTTTTCGGTTTACCAGAGCATATTCTTGCCCATCCTCGGTGAACACGAGCTCTCACTCTTCAGATTCATGCTCGCCCTTCCCTCTATGCCCGTTTTTTACCTCCTTTTTCTCGGGAATTCTGCACTTCGGCTTCATTTATAGTCATTCTTTGGGCCACCAAAACATATTCACGATCTGAAGCAAAAGTGGGAAAGTTGCCTAAATATGGGTCAAGTGCTCTGGGGAAAAGTTAAGCCGGTAAAGACTATGGAGCAGAGAGTCTCCAGGGGTGAACTTTAGGAGTGCGGCAAGGTACTGGCCACGGGCCACCCGGGAGCCGCCTCAACAGTACCAACGAAGTGTCCATAAAGAATCCCAGGAGCCGGGCGTGGTGGCGCACGCCTGTAATCCCAGCACTTGGGAGGCAGAGGCAGGCGGATTTCTGAGTTCGAGGCCAGCCAGGTCTACAGAGTGAGTTCCAGGACAGTCAGGGCTACACAGAGAAACCCTGTCTCCAAAATTAAAAAAAAAAAAAAAAAAAAAAAAAAAAGACTCCCGGGGAAGAGGTGCCAGACGGGTGCGAAAGCAAGCAAGACATCACCTGGTTCAAATTCAGACTGGCTCCCAGGGCTTGACTCCCCAGGTGTCGGGAGAAGTCCGAGGCAGGAGTTCCCACGAGGGAGCATCTGGGCACCAGCCCACATTCTCACACAGGAGGCCGGAAAATGGTGTCGGCTCCACCCCAACGTAACCAAACTTCCCAGCCGAGCTCCTAGTAGGACCCAGAGAATGCGGACCCGAACAAGAGGCAAGGAAAGACGACAGGAAGGTCACTGCGCCCTGGGCTGACCACGAGCAGAGCCGGGGAAGCAGGGAGCACTTCCTCCTGAGGCGGACTACCAAGGTTCAGCTACCAAAGTACCGGAAGTCCAGCAATCAAAAGCCCTCTTTGGCTCACCTAAGTAACATGCCCAATTAAACTGAAATACCTCATGTTAGCACAGGGTTTCCCCTTGCACCTTTATATAAGCCACCATTTTCTTATGTACATGTCTGTCTCCGCTCTATCCAGAGGCAGGGACAAACAAACAAACAAACAAACAAAAACAACAAAAAAAACCCCTCCGTTCCCCTGTCCCCTTCTCCTCCCTCGTCCGCTATCTCCTGTCTTTGTCTCTTATTCCCTGCCCTTTGTCCCTCTGGGGAAATACATCTCTGTGCTGAGAACTTAGTCTTGGGGGTCCCGAGTCGCTAGGGGTCTGTTACACTCTGGAATAGAGAGCAGCTTGGATTCAGGAGTTTATATTGTCAAAGAACAAAGTTACATTCTGTTTGCTGCGAATTGAAGGTTACCATCTGTTTTACAAAGTCTTGGCTATCTCCAGCAAAACAGGCTTTTGTCCGGTATGGCCTTTTTATCTTTCATAGACAAGTTTTGTTAAAATTATATAAGACCAAGAAGCAATGATTAAATCAACCGAGAGCCCTACATACTTGCATTTCCAGTTTTGGTTTATAGCTCTCATGAACACAGTAATTTAAAGATCTATTTGTTATGTATATGAATGTTTAATCTGCATATACACCTGTATACCAGAAGAGGGCATCAGATCCCATTACAGATGGTTGTGAGCCACCATGTGGTTGCTGAGAATTGAACTCAGGACCTCTGGAAGAGCAGTCAGTGCTCTTACCCGCTGAGCCTTCTCTCCAGGCCAAATGTGTGCTCTTTTTAAATAAAGACTAATTGTTCTTCATACAAGTATTTACTTATGTCTTTGTTTTCAATTTGTGTGGTATAAGGACATAGTTCCAGGACAGCCAGAGACACACAGTGAATCCCTATCTGAGGGCTGGAGAGAGAGCTCAAAGGTGGCCGCACTGGATGCTCTTCCGCAGGACCCAGATTTGATTCCCAGCACCCATCTGGTGGCTACGACTGTTACTGCAGTTCCAGAAGCCCCGATGAATCCGGCCTCTGCAGGCACTGCATGCAAAAGGTACAGACATTCACGAAAGCAAAACACCCATATAGAGAAAATAAAAATAAAGCTTTTAAAAATCAGAATTGTGGAAGTGCTTCAAAAAACATAGAATTTGAGGGGGACTTTTCCCAAGCTCCCAGTTCTGGCCTCTGTCTCCTCCTTTGGAGTTTGTAGAGAACTGAGGTCCCCGAGTGTGGCTATGACTATGTCCCCCTACAGGGGGACAAACACCCCTGCTTCAAGCCGTAGAGAAGCCAGACCATTACTAGGTCTTACCGGATAGCTCTATCTGGCCTG
The DNA here is from genome assembly GCA_964023405.1 of Apodemus agrarius. Lineage (NCBI taxonomy): Eukaryota > Metazoa > Chordata > Mammalia > Rodentia > Muridae > Apodemus > Apodemus agrarius. Next base: position 88,465,020 of record OZ030015.1, on the reverse strand, counting down.
CATCTCCCTCTGTCCAGGTCAGGCTTGGCCTTGGATTCAGAGATCAGCCTGTCTCTGCCTCCTAAGTGCTGAGATTAAAGGCATGTCAGCACCATGTCCAGCTTAATGGAAAGAATTCAGTTCAGATTCACACTTAAAAAAGGTTTGTTTGACACGCTTATCTATGTTTGACATGTATGTATGTATGTATGTATGTATGTTTGTTTGTTTTGAGGGCCTGTTCTGATGTGGGCTCATATACCTGTTGAGGGAGACCTGGCCGGGGTAGAGGGTGCAAGCCCTCCCTCCAATCTGGCGGCTGGAAGTGCTGAGAGGCCTGTTCCATTGCTCCAGCCGGGCAGGTTTTGATAAAAGGAGACAGCCTATGATTTTCAAGCTTTATTATAGAATAGAGAGAGGAGAGGTAGAAATGAAAGCTGGCCATGGCGAGGTGGAGAGAGGGGAAAGGAACGGGGAAAGAGAAAGGTAAGAGAAGCGAAAGAAAGAGAAGAAAGAGAGAGGGGCAAGAGAGGGGGGAGGGGCCAAGCATCTCCTTTTATAGTGGGCCCGGCTACCTGGCTATTGCCAGGTGACTGTGGGGGTACAGTCCAGCCTGAACACCAGGGGCTTGGGGCACGGCCCTACGTGACTCATGGCTATGGAATTATGGAGTTGAGGGCCTCGAGATGTCAGTCTGGTGTCTGGGAGCATGGGCAGACAGACTTCTGTCCCTCGTGGATTATGTAGCAAGGGTTCAAACCTAACTCAACTAGAACATAGACTGCCTTTCATGGTCCAACATGTTTGACAGGGTGAAAGTGCACTCCAGGGAGAAACTGGAGCTGCCTTCAAAAATGAAGGTGTTCAGCTTTGGGCTCTATAGTGGATTCATCTCTTATTCTCACTGTGTCTTAGTTTCCTTCTATTGCTGTGATAAACACTATGTCCAAAAGAATATTTGGAAGGGAGGGTGTACTTCGGTTTACATGTCCCTATTGAGGGAAGGTAACCATCGAGGGACCGTAAGGCAGGAACTCGATCAGGGCAAGAGCCTGAAAGCAGGAGCCGATGCAGAGGCTTTAGGGAGTGCTGCTTCCTGGTTTGCTCTCTGTGCTTGCACAGCCTGCTTTCTATCTGTATCTATATCTACATCTCATCACCATAATCGCTGTTATGGTCGTATTTTGAGACAAGGTCTCTCCGTCCCCTGGCTGTTCTGGATCTCACTGTGGACTAGGCCTCAAACTCACAGGCCTGCCTCTGCCTCCCCAGTGCTAGGACGAAAGGCCTGCACCACCATGCCCAGCCCAGCCTTCTTCCTTACACCCCGTGCCCAGAGTTGGCACCATCTTCAGGGAGCACCCTCCCACAGCAACCGCTAATCAACAAAATCCAAAGCCGGGCGTGGTGGTGCACACCTGTAATCCCAGCACTTGGGAGACAGAGGCAGGTGGATTTCTGAGTTCGAGGCCAGCCTGGTCTACAGAGTGAGTTCCAGGACAGCCAGGGCTACACAGAGAGACCTGTCTCAAAAAACAAAACAAAACAAAACAAAACAAAAAAAAAAAACTAAAGAGAGAAAGAAAGAAAGAAAGAAAGAAAGAAAATCCAGGCTTGCCTACAGGCTGGTCTGTTGTCCTCATTTTTCTCAAGTGAAATTCTCTCTTCCGAAAGGACCCTTGTCACATTGACAAAACCCTAGGCAGCTGAGTTTGTTTTTATTAATTGCAAACTCTAGGGTCTTTTGCTCGTTGAAGCACACTCATCTATCTATAGCCCATCCTCTCCTCTGATGGCTTGTGTGTGCCAGGTGGCCCTCACATTCATTATGCAGCCAAAAACGCCTTGGTATTTTTGATCCTCCTACCTACACCTCCTGTGACATGAGCCTAGATTTTATGTGTTGCTGAGGATCAAAGCAGGTCTTTGTGCATGCTCGAGTAACCAACCATTCTACCAACTGACACACACACACACACACACTTTTTGGGGGTGGGGGGAAGCATTTCACTGTCTCTTTTCACTCACTACAGTACCAGACCTTTTGAAGCCGAGAGTAGGAAAGATTCCAGGTATGGAGCACTGATCCATCGATCCTGGTCCTAATGGACTTCCTGCCCAGCGCTGGTCCTTTAGTTTCCCTTCCACACAGGCTTTCACTGCGGAGCTCTGGCCAGCCTGGAACACTAGGTCCTCTCATGGACCAGCCTGTGGAGTTGAATACGCCTCCTCTAAAAAACCCATACCGCAGTAGTTTTGGTCTGTTTTTAAAACGAGAGGAACTATGGGAGGAACTTTAGATACACAGGGCCAGGCAAGTCTACATGGCAAGTTCTGGGATTGCCAGGTATACACAGAGAGACCCTGTCTCAAAATATAAATGAAGAAACCCTGTTTTGGGGGCAGGCTGAGGCAGGAGGATCACCGGGAATCGCATGCCAGTCAGTCTGGGCTTTCTAAGCTAGAGACTCCCGTGTTGAAAACCGGAGGAACAAGGAAAAGAAGGAACGAAGGGGAAGGTCCGGGAGAAGGAAAAAAATCCCAGAGCAATAGTTGTAGCAGTGGCACTGCAATTCCGAGGGCCGGTCTTCCGAGGCTCGGTCCGCCCCCGGAGGGATCGGATCGTGCCGTCCCCGCCCCGTCGCTTCATTCCAGGGCCTCACCTCAGGCGAGACCCGACGCTACTAGATACAAGAGGGGGAGTGTGTGTGGCGGGGGCTAGGGAACCTTTCGTGGTGCGGTGGGTGTTGTGTTGTCAGTTCGGTGTCCGAAAGACTGTGAAGAAGGGCCTGGCCGAACCTGGAGCGTCGGTCGGGAGGCGAGCTGGGCGGAGCATGCAAATAAGGACGCGGTCGGGTCCCCGCGGAACTCTGGGAACGAAAAGCGCAACAAAAACTTCTCGGCGCCCGTGGATCCTTCAGGCTTTCCCTGGCGTAAAGGTGGTGGAGACGCGATACACGAGGAGGGTCGGTGTCGAGCGCGTGTTTGCGAGCACTCGAGTGTTGGTCCCCGTGAGTTTAAGGTGTGTGCGCTGGTGAGTGTCGCGGGCGTGTGGGAGCAGTCGGGTATCGCTTCTCGGCCTTTTGGCTAAGATCAAGTGTAGTATCTGTTCTTATCAGTTTAATATCTGATACGTCCTCTATCCGAGGACAATATATTAAATGGATTTTTGGAACTAGGAGTTGGAATAGGAGCTTGCTCCGTCCACTCCACGCATCGACCTGGTATTGCAGTACCTCCAGGAACGGTGCACCCCCTCTGGGGAATAACCGTGGTCTCAAAAAGTAGACTTGCAGACTTGTCCTCCATCTTTACTGCCTCCTCTAACTTTGACTGTTCTCTCCCGGACTCTTAATGTTTAAGGTGCTTGTTAAACAGTGTTCTGGTCATTTTCTGATTGTTTCATTTTTTTTCAAGACAGGGTTTCTCTGTGTAGCTCTGACTGTCCTGGAACTCACTCTGTACACCAGGCTGGCCTCCAACTCAGAAATCCGCTTGCCTCTGCCTCCCAAGTGCTGGGATTATAGGCGTGCGCCACCACGCCCGGCTTTCTGCTTATTTTCTGAAGCAACTTTACTTACCTCAGTCATCACAAGAATTGGTTTCTTTAAAGCCCTTACATTTCACACGGGATTTCTCACTCCAGATTCACTACTTCACACATAGACCAGGGGAAAAAAAAACAAAAAGACAAAACAAAACAAAAAAAACAAACAAAGCTTTTAGTCCTTACAATACATACAAACAGTAAGAAAGCAAACCATATTGCCGGGCACTTTTAATCTCCCAGAGGGAGGCAGAGGCATAGAGAAAACCCTGACTCAGAAAACTAAAACTCTAGCTGTGCGCAGTGGTGGCGCACGCCTTCAATCCCAGCCCTTGGGAGGCAGAGGCAGGTGGGTTTCTGAGTTCCAGGACAGCCTGGGTCCCTGTCTTAGGGAAGGAGTCGGTGCTCTTAACCGCTGTCCTGAACTCACTCTGTAGACCAGGTTGGCCTCGAACTCAGAAATCCGCCTGCCTCTGCCTCCCAAGTGCTGGGGGAAATTTGTTTTTTGAAATGGGATTTGTGGTGTAGGTACCTCTCTGATACTTTTGTTCTGAGTAATATATAAGGACTGAAAGGAAACAAATACCATGAAAGAAAAATCAGATGATTCTCCAAACATACTATGTCTGTGTGTCTTCATATCGTTGCTACATGGACCCCTACCTGTTGGAGCTGGCCTCCGGTGGACTCTTAACAAATCAAAACCAAAAACCTTCCCATCAAGGGAAGGAGCTGGGCATGGTGGCACACGCCTGTAATCCCAGCACTTGGGAGGCAGAGGCAGGCGGATTTCTGAGTTCGAGGCCAGCCTGGTCTAGAGAGTGAGTTCCAGGACAGCCAGGACTACACAGAGAAACCCTGTGTCGAACGTGTACATACACAATTTTTAAAATACAGGAATGCCTTTCAACATGATAAAGACTGTATGACAATTCTATACCCTGTCATTAGCACCTCTCACAATTATTTGTAGTTTAAGAAATGTTTAATTCTGCCTTTGGTTTAACCAGAAAACTTAGAACTCAAAACACTTTCATTGGCAGGGCAGGATAATTAATCAACAATAGTTGGGCAGTGGTGACAAAACCCTTTTAGTCCCAGCAATGGAGGCAGAGGCAGGTGGGCACCGCGTGATTTGGAGGCAGGCCTCCTGGTCTGTGGAGTGAGTTCATCCAGGACCAAACAGAAAAACTCTGTCTCAAACAAGACAAGACAGCAGTATGCACAAAAATAAAACAGACACGATCCTATTTACATTAGCCAAAGCAGAAAAGCTCTTAGAATTAAAATACCTTTAAACAATGGAATGGAATTTAATAAACAATGGAGCAGGATACGAAGGTCACACAACTCTAGCCACCGGACAAAGGTACCAAAAAGAAATGGAAATGGAAAAATGGGATTACTTACATGTAAAATGAAAGCAGTAGAATCGGACCTCTAACCTTAAACAAAAATGAGCTAAAAATGACCTCGGCATAAGACGTAAAACTCAAGTTGTTGTAAGAAAAAAAGTAAACATCTTAATATAGAGGCATAAATGACTTTATGCCCGGGATTCTATTCATTCACGAAACAAAACCAGTGGAAAACTAGGATTGCATGAAAGTAAAAAGACAGCTATATCACAAAAGAAAATGGCTAAGCAGAATGAAAAAAAAATTTAACAGGATTAAAGCATAGAAATTTATAAAGAACTCACACCCGCCCCCCAAGACAGGATTCCAGGCTGTCCTGGAACTCAGAAACCCACCTGCCTCTGCCTCCCAAGGGCTGGGATTGAAGGCGTGCGCCACCACTGCGCACGGCTAGAGTTTTAGTTTTCTGAGTCAGGGTTTTTTCTCTATGCAATATGGTTTGCTTTCTTACTGTTTATATGTATTGTAAGGACTAAAAGTTTTGTTTGTTTTTTTTTTTTTTCCTGGTCTATGTGTGAAGTAGTGAATCTGGAGTGAGAAATCCCGTGTGAAATGTAAGGGCTTTAAAGAAACCAATTCTTGTGATGACTGAGGTAAGTAAAGTTGCTTCAGAAAACAAGCAGAAAGCCGGGCGTGGTGGCGCATGCCTGTAATGCCAGCACTTGGGAGGCAGAGGCAAGCGGATTTCTGAGTTCGAGGCCAGCCTGGTGTACAGAGTGAGTTCCAGGACAGCCAAGACTACACAGAGAAACCCTGTCTTGAAAAAAGTGAAACAATCAGAAAATGACCAGAATACTGTTTAAGTTAACAAGAATCTTACACATTAGAGTCCGGGAGAGAACAGTCAAAGTTGGAGGAGGCAGTAAAGATGGAGGACAAGTCTGCAAGTCTACTTTTTGAGACCACGGTTATTCCCCAGAGGGGGTGCACCGTTCCTGGAGGTACTGCAATACCAGGTCGATGCGTGGAGTGGACGGAGCAAGCTCCTATTCCAACTCCTAGTTCCAAAAATCCATTTAATATATTGTCCTCGGATAGAGGACGTATCAGATATTAAACTGATAAGAACAGATACTACACTTGATCTTAGCCAAAAGGCCGAGAAGCGATACCCGACCGGCCCCACACGCCCGCGACACTCACCAGCGCACACACCTTAAACTCACGGGGACCAATACTCGAGCGCCCGCAAACACGCGCGCGACACCGACCCTCCTCGTCTATCGCGTCTCCACCACCTTTACGCCAGGGAAAGCCTGAAGGATCCACGGGCGCCGAGAAGTTTTTGTTGCGCTTTTCGTTCCCAGAGTTCCGCGGGGACCCGGACGCGTCCTTATTTGCATGCTCCGCCCAGCTCGCCTCCCGACCGACGCTCCAGGTTCGGCCAGGCCCTTCTTCACAGTCTTTCGGACACAGAACTGACAACACAACACCCACCGCACCACGAAAGGTTCCCTAGCCCCCGCCACACACACTCCCCCTCTTGTATCTAGTAGCGTCGGGTCTCGCCTGAGGTGAGGCCCTGGAATGAAGCGACGGGGCGGGGACGGCACGATCCGATCCCTCCGGGGGCGGACCGAGCCTCGGGAGAGCGGCCCTCGGAATTGCAGCGCCACTGCTACAACTATTGCTCTGGGATTTTTTCCTTCTCCCGGACCTTCCCCTTCGTTCCTTCTTTACCTTGTTCCTCCGGTTTTCAACACGGGAGTCTCTAGCTTAGGAAGCCCAGACTGACTGGCATGCGATTCCCGGTGATCCTCCTGCCTCAGCCTGCCGCAAAAGCCGAATTCTTTTTTAAAAACCGAATAAACCGGACTGTAGTGGAGCATGTCTTTAATCGCACCACTGGGGAGACAACGGCGCGAGTTCCTGAACAGCCAAAGCTACATGGAAAAACCGTTTCGGGGAAAAAAACCAATAAATAAAAATAAAATAAAATAAAATAAACAGACTAATCACTCTGGGCCAAGTATGTGTGTAGGGGTGGCGGCTTAAATCTGTAAAACCGCCGGGCGTGGTGGTGCACGCCTGTAATCCCAGCACTTGGGAGGCAGAGGCAGGCGGATTTCTGAGTTCGAGGCCAGCCTGGTGTACAGAGTGAGTTCCAGGACAGCCAGGGCTATACAGAGAAACCCTGTCTCGAAAAACAAAACAAAACAAAACAACAACAAAAAAAAAATCTGTAAAACCGGTATTAAGGAGGTAGAGGGATAGCAGGGCGGTGGTGGTGCACGCCTGTAATCCCAGCACTCTGGGAGGCAGAGGCAGGGGGATTTCTGAGTTCGAGGCCAGCCTGGTCTACAGAGTGAGTTCCAGGACAGCCAGGGCTACACAGAGAAACCCTGTCTCGAAAAAAACAAATCCAAAAAACCAAAAACAAAAAAACCAAAACCAAACAAAACAACAACAACAAAAAAAAGAGGTAGAGGCAGGTGGACCTTGTGAGCCAGCTTAGGACTACATAGTGAGACTAGCTCAAAGAAACAAACAACACTTAAGGCTGAGCACCCTGGCACACAGCTGTTCACTAAGTGCTCCACCTGACAGGCCTGCCCATGCTCTGCAATGTCGCCATTGCTGCCGTAAAGGACAAGGAGCAGCCAATAAGAATTTCTAGATAGAACAGATGGGGAAGCCAGTGCTCACTGTCCAGTGTAAAGGGAATTAACGCACCTCACCTTCACACAACATGCACATGCGTCCACATAATAAGCAAAACTTTTTCTTCAAAGACAAAAGAGCTGGGCAAACTGGCTCACACCTGGGCTCCAAGCACTCAGGAGGCCGAGACAGGTGGTCGCTGTGATGTAGGTCAGCTGGTCTACATTGCCGAGTTTTGGGCTACCCAGCTATACACTCCAAGCAACAAAAAGATGAAATAAACAAATCAGCACATGCTGGGGAGGAATTAGACAAAAGGTGGTTCTTATAGAGTGCTGCTGGAAACACAAACCAGACCAGCCACTATGGAATCAGTATTGAGGTTTATTAAAACTAACAATAGCACTTCCACATGGCCCAGCTATACTGGGTGTTTGCGCAAAGGACTCCAGGTCGACACATCACAGGGACACATTAGTGTTTCTTACAGCCTGTGCACAACAGCTAAGTCATGGGTCTCTCCTCTGTCCAAAGCCAGGAATGATGAAGAAAATGCTTCCTATCTACAATGCAACTGTTTTCACCCGTAGTAACTTAGCTGACTGCAGCGGAATCAAGTCACATAGTTACATTAAGGGAATGAAGAAGCCACGCCCACAAATAGTTTTTTACCTGTGCTCCCTCTACTTCATATAGATACAAATATACATACGTAAACATGTAAACACATATGTGTGACATGACAGCAGAGCATGAGTGGAGACAGAGATGAGAAACGGGAGGGAGGGACAGTAAGAGACAGAATGTATGTTAAACATGAAATAAGTTCAAACATGCAGGAAGGCGTAAATACATATCAGGACACTGGTTCTCAACCTTCCTAATGCTCTGACCCCTTAATACAGTTCTTGTTGTACTGACCGTCCCCCCCACCATAACATTTTTTTTTAAAGATTTATTTATTTATTTATTATATGTAAGTACACTGTAGCTTCAGACACTTTTTCTTCTCTCTCCAGTCCTGCTTGCTCTGGCCCAAAGATTTATTTATTTATTTATTTATTTATTTATTTATTACATGTAAGTAAACCCCAGAAGAGGGCATCAGATCTCATTACAGATGGTTCTGAGCCACCATGTGGTTGCTGGGATTTGAACTCAGACCCTTCGGAAGAGCAGTCAGTGCTCTTAACCGCTGAGCCATCTCTCCAGCCCCCCCATAAAATTATTTTTGTTGCCACTTTACAATTATAACTTTGCTACTGCTATGAATCATAAGGTAAACAATTCTGATATGATCCTGACAAGCAGGATGATCTAGGTGACCCCAGGAAAAGGGTCATTCTACCCACAGGATGTCACAGCCCACAGGTGGAGAACTACCGAATCAGGGAGCCCGAGGCATGGTGGTTGTTGTCAGACAAAGCTTGTCCTGGGGAAAGGCAACACCAGGTCCTCTCATGCCAGGTAGGGGACCCACAACAGACCAAAGTACTGGATGCCACCAGAGACCAACACAAAAGCAGGAGTTCTACTGGGGTTACTTACAGGAGGAGAAATGACTCAAAGACAGCTTCATCGCCAAGGACCACCGGGGCGGGGCATGGTTGACTGCTCACAAAGCTGGGAACCTGGAGGAACCGCGCAGCCTGCGGGCGGCTCAACAGAGCTCAGAGTGTTCTTCTCAGGCGCCTCAGTTGGAATAAACATCCTCTCAGCAGCTCTTCTGGTCCCAGAATCTTTGCTGGTTTTCTCTCCTAAGGGTTTCCTTTGTAGCTCAGGTTCTTACCTGAGTTTGTTTACTCTCTCAGGGAGGAGCCTAGAGAATCCGGTCAGTTTCAGGAACTTCCTGAAGCTATTTTGAGTTGTTTACCTTCCTGTTTAAGAAGCTTCTTGCAAGATGCAAGTTTTTGTTTTTGTTTTTTCTGTTTTTTCAAGACAGGGTTTCTCTGTGTAGCCCTGGCTGTCCTGGAACTCACTCTGTAGACCAGGGTGGCCTCAAACTCAGAAATCCACCTGCCTCTGCCTCCCAAGTGCTGGGATTAAAGGCGTGCGCCACCACTGCCCAGCATAAAATGCAAGGTTTTTTTTTTGGTGTTTTTTTTTTGTTTGTTTGTTTGTTTGTTTTTTTTTTTTTTTTTTTTTGGTTTTTCGAGACAGGGTTTCTCTGTGTAGTCCTGGCTGTCCTGGAACTCACTCTGTAGACCAGGCTGGCCTCGAACTCAGAAATCCGCCTGCCTCTGCCTCCCAAGGGCTGGGATTAAAGGCGCGCGCCACCACCACCCGGCAACTGTTTCTTTTTTTCTTTTTCTTTTATTTCTTTCTTTCCTTTTCTTTCTTTCTTTCTTTCTTTCTTTCTTTCTTTCTTTTTTTTTTTTTGGTTTTTTGGAGACAAGGTTTCTCTGTGTAGCCCTGGCTGTCCTGGTACTCACTCGGTAGACCAGGCTGGCCTCGAACTCAGAAATCCGCCTGCCTCTGCCTCCCAAGTGCTGGGATTACAGGCGTGCGCCACCACTGCCCTGTTTTTTTGTTTTTTGAGACAGGGTTTCTCTGTGTAGTCCTGGCTGTCCTGGAACTCACTCTGTACACCAGGCTGGCCTCGAACTCAGAAATTCACCTGCCTCTGCCTCCCAAGTGCTGGGATTAAAGGCTTATGCCTCCACTGCACCCCTTTAAGCACTTGGGAGGGAGATGGCAGGCTATAAGAGAACCAGTTCCCAAAACGTGTGTGTTTGGGGGAAGGGGTTTAGGGGATCTGGGAAGAAGGCTCAGCAGTTAAAAGCACTTGCCCTATCAGATGACCAGAGCTGGGGTCCCAGCCCTCTGGTCAGCTGGCTCACAACTGCCCATATATAAATCCAGCAAAGGATCTGGTGCCATCTTCTGGATCCATGGACAGACACATGCTCACACATAAAACACATTTCTAAAAAGCAGTGCTGATTTTTGAGGTTCAGGACTTTTGTTTGTTTGTTCTTATAAAGGGCAACATTTAATTGGGGCTGGCTTACCGGTTCAGAGATCCTGTCCATTTTCATCAAGCCAAGAACATGGCAGCATCCAGGCAGGCATGGTGCAGGAGGAGCTGAGAGTTCTACATCTTCATCTGAAGGCTAACAGGTTTTTTGTTGTTGTTTTATTTTATGTGTATGAGTGCTTTGCTTACATGTATGTCTGTTTGCCACACGCATGCATGGCATAGAAATGGCGAGCCTCCCTGTGGGGCTGATAATCGAACCCTGGTCCTTTGCAAGAACAAGTGCTCTTAATTACTGCCAACTCTCCAGGCCATAAGCAGTACTGTCAATACTCACCTTGAATCCACTGGTTTGGAGTTCGACCTTATTTTATCATTGCTAAGCTAGATCCTTCTCGGGTTCCAGCCAAAACAATAACCTTGTTTCTATTGACCTCTTGGATTAGCTGCCTGGAAGGGGAGCAAGTCTTTTACACGGCTGGTTATCTCAACCGATCCAGACCAGCAGTCCGGATCCTGGAGCGAGGGAGGGCGGGGCCATATCTTGATGGCCCTCTAGCACTGGAACCACCTGTGGGGACCCTCAGCAGCGAGCCATCTAGTAGGGCACCTTAGGTGGAGCAGTCAACAGACCCGATTCAGGGTGTAGCACCCCAGAGGAACTGGTTTAAAAGCAACCTGCCGTGAATTCCTTAGATGGGGGCAAGCATCTGAGAGGGAGGAGTGGGCCCGAGATCCTCAAAGTCAAGAAGCCAGGTGCTGTTTCTCCTTGGGGCTCACAGGACAAGTGGATTAGGCTGGACCTTCAAGACACAGCCCCACTAGCAGACCATAAACCTTACTGAAGCTCCCTGAAATCAGGGACCCAAACCACACACTACTGTCAACAAGAGACCTTTGTCAGGCAGCCTTTATTATGATGGGCAGAGCTCCATTCTGTTTGGGGAGCCTTTTCCCACCGCAGTGACAGGGCTCGAGCCCCTCTAGACCTCTCCCGGGCGCCCTCCTACACAGCCCAGCAGGATCTAGGCTTCGTCCTGGGTGCTCAGGGATGCCAGCAACCCGCTGACCGGAAACCAGAGCTTCGTGTCAAAGTCAGACGCCAGCTCCTCTGACGGGGTCGGAGCTGCTAGTGCAGTTCACAGGGCTTCAGGTCCTCCTCCTCCAGGCTGGAATCTGAGAGACATTCTTCCTCCCTTTGGCTGGGCTGACTGCCAGGAAAGCAGCTGACCTGCAAGATGAAGGCCCATCAGGATGGCGGGGGAAATCAGGCTGCCGTTGCCTGGTTGCTCCGGTGTCGCTGTCCCGCTAGCCAGTCACCACCGGGTATCCTGTTTCCTCACTCACACCCGAACCCCACCCTTCACTCACAGGCATAGATACCACTTCACAAGAGAGTCTCCTTACACACTGGACTGGCACCAAGAAGCTAAGTAGCTGGCCTTCTTCAGAGCTGGTTTTATAATCTGTATTGTGAGTTGCCAAACAAACAAACAAAAAAGCCATTATCTTGGGGGCCGGAGAAATGGCTCAACAGTGAAGAGCATGCACTGTCCTTCCAGAGGCTCGGGGTTCAGTTCCCGGGACTCACCTGTAACCCTAGCTTCAATGGATCTGATGCTGCTGGCTTCCTAAGACATCTTCACTCACATGCACAGAGCCACACATACCAGGGTCCCGACATGGCTGGACACGAAGTGTGTGTTGGTCTGCAAATAGAATTTAGCCTAACAGTCCCCTCATCTATGGGCCAATCTACTGCTGGCTTGCTTCCTCTCCTATTCAGAGAGCCGGACTTGTATCTATTTTTTTAATATACATATAACTTACCTTATGCCCACTGGTGTTCTGCCTGCATGTATGTCTGTGTGAGGGTGTCCGCAGTCCCGGAACTGGAGTTACAGACAGGTGTGAGCTGCCATGTGGGTGCCGGGAATTGAACCCAGGTCCTCAGGAAAAGCAGCCAGTGCTCTTAACCACTAAGCCATCTCTCCAGCCCCAAGCTGGACTTGTTTTAGAGACAAAACACGTGCGCGCATGCACACGCGCGCGCGCACACACACACACACACACACACACACACATTGAATAACATATAAAAAACAGCCAGGTGCTGTTTTTCCTTAGGGGAATCCACTTTCTCCTTGGGGCTCACAGGACAAGTGGATTAGGCTGGATCTCCACTCTCACTGTGTAGTCCCGGCTGACTTGGGACTCATTATGTAGACTAGACTAGCCTCAAACTCACAGAGATCCACCTGCCTCTGTCTCCTGAGTATTGAAATTGAAGGTGTGCTCCACCACACAGGGCCAAAGCTGGACCTCTTGAAAGTAGGAAAGGTTCCAGGGGGGATGTAGGTCACATGGTACTGCGCGTGCCTAGTGTCTTAGTCACTGCTCTATTGCTCTTAGAGTAAGAGCACAGCAATAATATATAATAATATATAAATTATATATAATATACAAAAATATATAATAATAACCACGCAGCTCTTAGAAAGGAAGGCGTTTAATCGTGGCCTGCTTACAGTTCAGAGAGCTAGTCCATCACCCGAGCCCGGGCGGGGCCGCACACCAGACAGGCATGCTGCGGAGAAGCAGCTGAGCGCTGCATTCTGATCCACAAACAGGCAGGCAGAGCGAGACACCGGGCCTGGTGTCAGCTCTGAAGGTCCAAGTCCAACCCCAGTGACACCCTTTCCCAACAAGTCACGCTTCCTAGTCCTGAAGGGTCAGGGGACCAAGCATGCAAACCCATGAGCTCATGGGGGCCGTTCTCATTCCAACTCCCACCCAGTATGCACGAGGCACTAGACCACGTTTGGCAGTACACACCTGTAAGTCGGACATTCTGGAGGAGATAGTATGGGAACCAAAGCTCAGGGCCAGCCTAGGCTACTTAAGACCCTGCGTCAAAAACCAAACAGCTGGTGGTGGCACACGCTGGTAGGATTTGCTGAAGGAGGCAGAGGCAGGAAGATCATGAGTTCGAGGCCAGCCTGTGCTACACATTTAATCCGGGCATGGTGGCGCACGCCTGTAATCCCAGCACTTGGAAGGCAGAGGCAGGCGGATTTCTGAGTTCGAGGCCAGCCTGGTCTACAGTGTGAGTTCCAGGACAGCCAGGGCTATACAGAGAAACCCTGTCTTGAAAAAACCAAATCAAAACAAAACAAACAAAACAAACAACTCTGTTGGGCAGAGTAGCATAAGCCTTTTATCCCAGCACTGGGAGCAGAGGCAGGGGGAGCTCTGTGAGTCCTAGGCTAACATGGTCTGCATAGTGACTCCAGGACAGTCATAGTTACGTAGCGAGACTCTGTCTTGGAACAAAACAAAATAAAACAAACAAAAATATTCTAGCCGGGCGGTGGTGGGGCATACCTTTGATCCCAGCACTTGGGAAGCAGAGGCAGGCAGATTTCTGAGTTCCAGGCCAGCCTGGTCTACAGAGTGAGTTCCAGAACTGCCAGGGCTACACAGAAAAACCCTGTCTCTAAAAACCAAAAAAAAAAAAAAAAAAAAACAAAAAACCAAAATTTCTAAAATGGAGTTCCTATCGGCCATCATTTAGTAGAAAACCTTACTAGTATGGTATCCACGTAAAAAGGTCATAGGGGAAAGCTGACAAACTGACTCCACAAAGTAGTTTCCTGATACCCACATGCTTAGCACACATAAGCAAGCATGCACGCACGCATGCACGCACACTCACAGGGGGATGCCAGATAAAAGAAAAGTCAACAGCACAGCCCGAGGGAGGCCTGCCAGCAGGACCGTCGGGCGGCCTGCTCTAACCTCTCCAGAGCCAAGCTACCTAGTCGAAGGAGCTTCTGTTTGCATGTGTCTCTGCTGAACTCCTTCCAGCAAGACCGGAAACGTTTACCCAGGAACCCCATCCAAGCTGAACTAAATCACTGCTTTTCTGGGGATGAACTTTACTTTTTGAGATAGTGACCACTCTATCTTTCCAAACCAAACCACTTCAAAGCTTTGGGGTGTGTTAAGTAATCAAAGAGTCCCCAAGTGACATTCCTAGGACACAGAGCACATTTTAGCCCCACATGTTTAAGGGTATCTTCTATGTAATAAATAGCGACTGTTTTCTTGAGATGGCTTTGGCAACTTATTCTCTGATTAAAACCTTTCATATAGAGCTGGGCAGTGGTGACGCAAGCCTTTAATCCCAGCACTTGGGAGGCAGAGGCAGGTGGATCTCTGAGTTCGAGGCCAGCCTGGTCTACAGAGTGAGTTCCAGGACAGCCAGGGCTACACAGAGAAACCCTGTCTCCAAAAACCAAACCAAACCAAACCAAACAACAACAACAAAAAAAAAAAAAAAAACCAAAAACCTTTCATGTAACTGATGGATAGGAAGGTCTTTGGCAAAATCACCTTCTGGAGAGAAGGGGGAATACAGGATTTAGATAATACACTGTATCAGAAAGAGAATAGCTTCTCTGGTCATAGCACATCAGAGAACTGCCCAGTTATTTGTGCTCTTAGGATCCTTTGAGGAAAGATCTCTATATAGGCAGCCTTCGCCAAGGCTTCAGGAACCCCTCACCCATCCCAGGGCCACAGTCATAGCCACACTCAGGGACCTCAGCTCTCTCCAGACTCCAAACAAGGGACAGGGGTTCAGGGAACCCTCCCCAAATGGTCTGTACTTCAAAACACAAACTACTTCCTAGTCTGTGTTTCCTTCTTTTTTTTTTTTTTTTTTTTATTTTATTTAATGTATGAGTGCTCTGCTGTGAGTACATCAGCAGCCAGCAGAGGGCGTCAGACCCCAGCAGATGGCTGTGGGCTGTCATGTGGGTGCTGAGAATTGAACTCAGGACCTCTGGAAGAGCAGCCAGTGCTTTTAAGCCACTGAGGCATCGCTCCAGCCCAAGTCTGAAGTTCCTTAAGAATGCTACACAGTACATTCTTCCAGAACCTGCTGGCCGCTTTGGTCTCGGCTACAGAAACCTCGGGCTTTGGCCACCACGTACCTGGATTAAATTCTGCAGTTCTTCTTCAGTTCTGGCCTCTAGATCCTCCTCCGCGGGTCTGTACTCCACTGCGATCCTGCCGCTTTCTGAGAGAAAGACGGAAAACTCAGAGTTGTTCACATTCTCAAACTCCCCATGTCCAACAGTTGCACCCAATGAGCGGTTACTGTTCCTAAGACCTAAAGAAAAGATAGTTCTAGAAATGACGCATCTCACACTGCAGTTATTAACAGAACCATCTGCTTAAAGAATGCATGAGCAGGGTCAGGCATGGCAGTGCGCCCAGGAGACACAGGCAGGAGGTCTATGTGAGTTTGAGGCCAGCATGGTCTACATACTGAGATACAGCGCTATACTGGGAGACCCTACTTTAAAAAGTATGAGATAGCAAATACACTTAGTTCAGACAATTTTGGCATCTTAGAGGCAGAATTAAGGTGATCACCAGAAATCAGAGATAAAAATGGCTGAAGACAGAGGTGTGTTAGGCAAAGCAAAGTCAAACCAGGAAGGGAGAGCACTGGATTAGGAGCACAAGGGGGACGGCCTGGCTTATAACTTCCTGCTCAGAGACCCAGGCACTCAGGACAACGAGGAAACACTCACCAAGGACCACAATGGTCAGCCTCTGGAAGGCGTCTGCTAAGGCCGCCTGGAAGGCGAGCTTCTGAGCTGTCTTCCTCTTTGTGAGAAGCGATGCCAGTCCTGGGTCCAACCAAACAGAAGGATTGCAAACGCTCATGAGGGCTGATGAGAGGCTGCAGAAGTGTTGGAGAACAGCCTGGGCACCGCCCGGACATGTCCACAGCCCCGGCAGTGAGCCGGCCTGAGACAGTGGGGCTGTTATCTTCTAGGTGGCCAAAAAGAGGCAAGCTCCAAGTTCAGGGAGAGACCCTGCCTCA
Organism: Apodemus agrarius; assembly: GCA_964023405.1. NCBI lineage: Eukaryota > Metazoa > Chordata > Mammalia > Rodentia > Muridae > Apodemus > Apodemus agrarius. The sequence continues at coordinate 88,448,599 of OZ030015.1, read as the reverse complement.
AAAGAATAAACAGAAATAGAGGAAGATGCCCAATGCCCTCTTCTGGCTTCTGGGCTGACACACACAGGCCCATGTACTATGTGCATACACACACACACACACACACACACTTACACATACTATACACAAATATATCATACACACAAAATAAAAAAAAATAAGTAACTATAAGGTCCTGCACCTCGCCTGGGCAGCATGGTAGCACTGACCCTGGTGACCGGGTTGTGGGGAGCTGGCCCGAAGGGTGTGAGTGTGGGAGAGATGGCCCCTTAACCCGTCTGCCATGTAGCTGTGTGGGAAGGGAGAGATGCCCTCTCCCACCCTCAGCCCTTGTTACCTACGGCAAGTGGGAGAGCCGGCCCTGGGGTCATGGGTGCTCTCCCCAGCCCCCACCTGCAGCGGCACAGGAGAGCTGGCCCTGATGGCACGGGGAGGGTGAGCCAGCACCAAGGGCAGGAGAGCAGGGCCGGCTGGCTCTGCCCCTTGCTGGCCACACCAGTGGTGTGGGTGCAGAAGAGCTGTCAGGGTGACCCACTCAGATACCATCTCAGGCCCAGGTCCACCCCAACATCTGCCCCATCCACGAACTACTGGAACACGTGAGGGGGCCTGTCTTACAGATCCAAAGCTGCATGATCTCCATCGCACTGCGGACCACAGGAGGTCTGGGAGGAGTCCCCGTGAGCTTAGGCCTCCAACCGGACCAATGACTCACTGCAATGACCATTTGCAAGCACAGGAGAGTGGACAACGGGGTAGACTGTGGACGCTGTGACACACTGCAGCTTCCACAGGGAGGTTTTTTTTCCTCTGTTGGAGGAGAGGTTGCAAGGGTGGGGTGGGGGGGCGAAAAGAGATGAGTAGAATTGGGGTCCATGATGTGAAATTTATAAAGAACCAATAAGTTAAAAAAAAAAAAAAAAAAAGAGTAAGCCGGGCGGTGGTGGCGCACACCTTTAATCCCAGCACTTGGGAGGCAGAGGTAGGCAGATTTCTGAGTTTGAGGCCAGCCTGGTGTACAGAGTGAGTTCCAGGACAGCCAGGACTACACAGAGAAACCCTGTCTCTGGGGGAAAAAAGTAAATATTTAAACAGATAACAACCGATCTTTAAAAAGGAAGCAGACTTGTGGCTCATCCTTAGATCATTTGAGCAGCTGAAGGAATGCGGAGCACCAGGAGCGGCCGCAAGGCCCTGCTGTGGGCCAGCATGACGGGACATGTTATTTTATAGGCCTCGTGTATTCCTTGAAGTTCTTGCTATAATAACCATGGGACTCAAATGAGGAACAGGTACAAGTCTCATCTCACTGCCAATTTCAAGTTGACGGGCAGAAGCTATTACACCCTGTGGACCCTGCCTGCTGTGGCTCAGGGCTGGAATCCTGCTGAGCAGGGTTGGGTGATGATAGAACAGGCTCTGGTGACGAATCCACAATGGGCGTTATTGATTCAGCAGCCTCGGGAGCCTACTCCAGCCCCCACTAACACCCTTGCCTCTGACCTGGCCCTCTCCTGCTTTTTTTTTTTTTTTTTTTTTTTGGTTTTTCGAGACAGGGTTTCTCTGTGTAGTCCTGGCTGTCCTGGAACTCACTCTGTAGACCAGGCTGGCCTCGAACTCAGAAATCCGCCTGCCTCTGCCTCCCAAGTGCTGGGATTACAGGTGTGTGCCACCACGCCCGGCTGGACCTCTCCTGCTGAAGACCATGGAATCTAGAAGAAAAACCTCAACATCAACTGGAGTACCTTTTCACAATGGCCTTTTATCTGCTCCAGCAGGCAGAGGATTGGGTGTCTGCCTATACAAAAATTTAGATAACAATAAATGATGAGTCTGTACGTCTGTCCCTCTGAGTACACAGAAGCGCCAGAGCCTACTGGATCTGCAGACAGGTGTTTCAGCCCCCTGAGCTAAGAGCTCGATAGAATCCAGGTCCTTTACAACAACAGTACAGGCTTAGACACGGAGCCATTTCTCCTGTCCTAGAGCAGGGTTTTGCTGAGTTAATTGAAGACTGAGATAAAGGACTCTGGCCAGCTGGGCAGTGGTGGCGCACGCCTCTAATCCCAGCACTTGGGAGGCAGAGGCAGGCGGATTTCAGAGTTCGAGGCCAGCCTGGTCTACAGAGTGAGTTCCAGGACAGCCAGGACTACACAGAGAAACCCTGTCTCAAAAAACCAAAAGAAAGAAAAAAAAAAAAAAAAAAAAAAAAAAAGGACTCTGGCCAATATTTCAACCTAAAGCAAGTGCTTGACCAAAAACTAGAGACAAACGATGATTCCCCTAAGCCCCTGGGCAGGAGGGCAGTTCTGCTGTAATGTAAAGGGTTTATCAGGCAGGCGTTTAAGGTGAAAGTCTCTATTACAAGGCATAACAATTCTGCCTAAGACTTCAGTCTAGTCTAGTCCGCCTAGGCTTCGGAAGGGCCTGGCTAGTAGCTGACAAAGAGCAGAGAGAAGGAAGAAAGACAGACAGACAGACAGACAGACCCGTGACATATCCGCTCCTGCTGCCCTCCCTGAGCCAAGGACTCACCTTCCTCCACCTGGTGCAGAGGCTCCTCAGAGATGCCAACTCCAGGGCTCCTGCACCCGTAGGACGGCAGCACCACCTCTACAGCGCAGAAGAACTGGGGGTTCTGCTTCTGCATGGGCACGGCGAGAGCCTCGTCCTCCAGTCCAGAGAGCTCCTGCAGCTGGGGGCGGGGTGAGGGGCAGGTCTGAATCCTAGGATTTCCTTATCTCTGAGAACCAAGCCCGACGCTTCGCCCCTACTAGGTAAGCTCTCCACTACTCAGCCCCAGCCCCAGCCCCAGCCCCAGCTTGCCTGAGAATTCAATGGAGAAAGAAAAACTAACCCCCAAATACCTGCCGACAGCTGGAGCATCCTATAGCTGCAAAAGCAAGTAAGGTCTGTAAAGGAATGCAGCTCGGCCGGCCGAGACTTACTAAACACAAACACTGGGAAACTATGAACTCCATCTGCCAGTGAACTGGGATGGGCATTCCCTACTCTCAAGGCTGGACCAGGTCAAACACCTCGACTTAGCCTCACCATAGCTGGCCCCTGACATGCCCTCCCCGCAGCCCTGTAAAATCCTCCCTGAAGTCCAGGATGTGCAAGGGGGAGTGTTGTTAGTCAAAAATGTGCAAGGTTTACCTTGACGATCCTTTTTGACCATCCATTGAAGCCAAAGTAGTAATTTGCTAGGTCCTGGCATCGAGAGCTGTTTAGGGCAAAGGCCTGGTGCTGCAGTGCCTTATGTCTGGTGCCAAGACGAACCTGCATGGGGACGGGGAATAGAACAATTGGTAAGGGACTTGTTTAGCATGCATGAGAATTTAAATTCAATCCCAGGACAGGATAAGCAAGGCATGGAGACACTCACAAGCTCAAAGTCATCTTCCTCTGATCATAGCCAGTACAAGATGCATTCTGTGCTTAAAACTACCTTAATAGCTGGGCAATTAAATGATCTATCTTTACTTCCTATGCTAATGTGGCTACCTCTCAGCTCCATTCCATGATTATTATTGCGAATTATTATTATTATTGTTATTATTATTATTATTTGGTTTTTTTGAGACAGGGTTTCTCTGTGTAGTCCTGGCTGTCCTGGAACTCACTCTGTAGACCAGGCTGGCCTCGAATTCAGAAATCCGCCTGCCTCTGCCTCCCAAGTGCTGGGATTAAAGGCGAGCACCACCACTGCCCAGTGAGTATTATTATTGATCTGGCTCTTGAGAACCCTTCAAGCTCCCATTCCTCCATCCACCTAATATGACCAGTCTCACTTCCCAATAGTTCTTTGAATTGTTTTTAAGTAATATTGAATATTGTATTTGTTATGTACTTTGTGTGTGTGTTTTGCCTGCATGTATGCCTGTGTACCATGTGCAGCCTGGAGGCCCGAAGAGGGTATGGGGACCCTTGGAACTGTAGTTACTAGAACTGATTGTGAACCATCGTGTGGGTGCTATAAACGGAGCTTGTGCTCTTAATGACTGAGCCATCTCTCTAGCACCAGTATCTTGAGCTAACATTTCCTTCATCTTTCTATCAGAACCTAAAGTTGATGAAATGATCTGTCTCAAGAGCGCTGGAGAGCCCAGCGTGGTGGCTCACGCCTGTAATCCCAGCACTTGGGAGGCAGAGGCAGGCGGATTTCTGAGTTCGAGGCCAGCCTGGTCTACAGAGTGAGTTCCAGTTCAGTCAGGACTACACAGAGAAACCCTGTCTCGAAAAACCAAAAATAAAATAAAATAAAATAATAAATAAAACAATAAATAAAATAGAAAATACTTTGAATATTTCTTAAAAGTAAAGGCAACATATGACATGGGATTTTCATCGGAACACGGGTTTGACCACAGTTACTCTCATGATGAACCTTTTATTACCTAGCCATCCTGGAGTTTCTTCACCTAGGAGCGCCCCTGGGGTCAGAGGCTCAGTGAAAACGCATCTGGAAGCTCTGTGTGAACCAAGGAACCACACAAACTCTAGCTTACTCACTGCAGAACTAGGAACGTTATTCTGAGTCCCGCATTTGCACACACCTTCACCGGTGATGTCTGAAAAAGGGGCTCTCCATCGCATGCCTTTTGGGCTCTCTGTGCGTCCCTCGAGGAGTAAAACTTGATGATGGCGTAGAAACCAGGACGGGCCACTGCAGCGTTCGGGAAGACTCGGACTGAATACAGAAGGCCAAACTGGGAGAACACTGTGGACAGAGAATGCTGTGGGAGGCCCACGAGTGAGTGCTGATCCCCTCCCACCTCACGTCAGACCCAGATCCCGCCGTCTCCACTGGGAGCACTGACGCGGGGCTTTAAGGAAGGAGGAGACAAGCCGGGGTGGCTAAGGATGCCCCGCTGGCTCCCGGCGACCCTTCCTCAGCGCGGGCTCACGCCTCCTGCCCCGCTCCCTCCCTGCCCCCTCTTCTTCCCTTCGCGCGGCCCCTCACACTTAAGGCCTCGGCTGGAGGACCAGCGTTCAAGTCCCACACCAACAAAACTTTGTGGCTCTGGGTGGGAACTACGAAAGAGATCAATTCCGCCATGGTATAAAGCCAGTGCGCCTGCGCAAGCAACTACCGCGAAATTTAAACCCTAGCAACGAGGGGCGGGACGAAACAAGTAAAAGGCGGAGCCAAACCGCCACGCCTTCCTTGAAACTTCCCACCTTCCCACAAAGCACGTATTTAATCTCCACCCCACAAATTATTTAAGTTTGCCCCAGTGCCGCAGTCTAGTTATAATACCGAGACACGTCCGCAGGCATCCAACCGAACGCTAAATGAGTTACCGTGTTGACAAAGCTTCAAAACTAGTTGTTTTTCATATCTAGAACGAAGCTTTCTGCACCTTTGAGAACTATTGTGTGCCTGGCCACAAACTTACATATCTTAAAACTACGAAAAGGGATAGATAGATAGATGGCTCAGCAGTTGGGAGCACGGACTGCTCTTGGGGGAAGCGGGAATTAAGTTCAAGTCCCAGCAACCACCTGGTGGCTCATAGTAAACTGTAGTGGAACCAGATAAACTCTTCTGATTGTTTGAAAGACAACTACAACATACTTAATAGAACTAAAACTTTTAAAAGTTGTTTTCGTTTAGCTACGGTATAGCCTAAGACTAGTAACACAAAAGGAAAAAACTACTAGATTCTGATTTTCAGACCACGTTTATTCCCAGGCTGGCCTTGAACTCAGAAATCCGCCTGCCTCTGCCTCCCAGAGTGCTGAGATTACAGGCGTGCGTCACCACTGCACATGGCTAGAGTTTTAGTTTTCTGAGTCAGGGTTTTCTCTATGCCTCCCTCTGGGAGATTAAAAGTGCCCGGCAATATGGTTTACTTTCTTACTGTTTATATGTATTGTGAGGACTAAAAGCTTTTTTTGTTGTTGTTTTCCTGGTCTATGTGTGAAATAGTGAATCTGGAGTGAGAAATCCCGTGTCAAATGTAAGAGATTTACAGAAACCAACTCTTGTGATGACTGAGTTGTTTCAGAAAATAAGCAGAACACAGTCTAATCCCCCTAAACTTTATAGAGTCCAGGAAAGAACAGTAAAGCTTTAGCAAGTAGTAGAGATGGAGATTAATCCTACAAGTCTACTTTTTGAGACCACGTTTATTCCCCGGAGGGGGTGCACCGTTCCTGGAGGTACTGCAATACCAGGTCGATGCGTGGAGTGGACGGAGCAAGCTCCTATTCCAACTCCTAGTTCCAAAAATCCATTTAATATATTGTCCTCGGATAGAGGACGTATCAGATATTAAACTGATAAGAACAGATACTACACTTGATCTTAGCCAAAAGGCCGAGAAGCGATACCCGACTGCTTACACACGCCCGCGACACTCACCAGCGCATACACCTTTAACTCACGGGCACTAATACTCGAGACACGCGCTCGACACTAACCCTTCCCATCTATCTCCAGTCTACCACCTTTACGCCAGGGAAAGCCTGAAGGGTCCAAGGAGGCCGAGACGTGTTTTTTTGTTTTTTGTTTTATTTTGTTTATTTGGGGCTTATTTTTGCTCCCAGAGTTCCTCAGAGGACTTATTTGCATGTCCCGCCCAAGCACGCCGGAAAGCCGGAACCTTGATTGCTTGACAGCTACTTCCGCTTCTGCGTTGTGGAGTGTATTCGGGCGCTGCGGGACGTATGGTCAATCTCCCTGCGATTCTTCCAGGTTCTTCTGAGTCGTTCAAACAAAGAGTTGACCACACCCACCACAAAATGTTCTTGAAAGGATCCTTGAGGAAAGGGGCCTTTCGATTTTCTGCTTAATTTATTAGCTTACAGGCGATTCCACTGGGCTCCTCCCAGGGATCAAGCTAGGGTTTATGGTGCTTCAGATGTGGTTAAAAAAAAAAAAAAAGACTGCCTCAATACTCCAGCGCTCTCTGTTCCCACGTTTTCCCTGCGGTCTCCTCCTACCCCGTTCCCCCACATAACCCCCACCCCCACCCCATACCAGGTCTGTTGCATTTATCACTGTTTCTGTTTTGAGGCAGGGTCATCTCATTCCATAAATTGGGAGAGGACCCGGGTTCGATTCTGAGCACCCAAAGGTGGCTTACAATTATTTGTAACCTTAGTTCCTGGGAAGCCAACAGGCACTCCCGTGGTGTACATATTTACATGACTTGGGGGGGAAAAATCGCACACAAGTATGAATCCAAATTCCAGCAACCACATGGTGGCTCACAACCATCTGTAATGAAATCTGATGCCCTCTTTTGGTGGTCTGAAGATAGCTGCAGTGTACTTATATATAACAAATCTTTTATTTATTTATTTTTTTCTGAGACAGGGTTTCTCTGTGTAGCTCTGGCTGTCCTGGAACTCACTCTGTAGACCAGGCTGGCCTCGAACTCAGAAATCTGCCTGCCTCTGCCTCCCAAGTGCTGGGATTAAAGGCATGTGCCACCACTGACCAGCATATCTATAGACCCTTAGTTTTGAAGTCTTTCTCCTACTTTCTCCCACTAAATTTATTGTACCTTCCTTAGGAAACCAAGGACAAGCCTTCTCTACAAATCTAAAAAAAATACATAATTACTGCTGCCCTATTTTAGTGAAGCATATTCTTAAAGCATTTATACAAAAGCATACGACTATTTCCATCTTGTTGGTATTGGACCTCCTACACCTGTGACATCACATAGGCCACAGCGCTACCTATAGGCCTGTTGCCAAGGCAACAGCCACCTTGTACCCAGAGTCACTGGGCTCACCTTTACCTCTGACCATGTCACCATCTGTATATATAGGAGCAGCGCCTCCCTCTCCCCCTCTCTTTCCACCGCCATCTTTGTCCCCCCAAACCCCAATAAGCCCCATGTGTAACTGTTTGGCCTGGTGTGGTCTCTCTGTCAACGCCACAGCCGCCCACTGGTCATAACACATCTCCCGTTTTTTCTTTTACTCTTTCTTTTTCTTTTTGACTTTTACTTTTCCTGAGTTCTCTTATCTGTGTTTTCCTATGTGTCTTACTCCCAAGACCTTCTCACCACACTTTTACCTTTTCTGAGCACTCACTTTCTCCGCAGTGTTCACCACTTGACCCCCCAAACTCTCAGAGGTCCATTGTTTGGGTGCCACTCACACCGACCGACCGGATCCTCCTTGATTTGGCCTGGTAGGCAGACTTTCTCTCTCTCTCTCTCTCTCTCTCTCTCTCTCTCTCCATCTCTCCAACCTGGGAAACCATGCCTTAAAAACCAAAAATAGGGGCCGGGCGGTGGTAGCACACGCCTTTAATCCCAGCACTTGGGAGGCAGAAGCAGGTGAATTTCTGAGTTCGAGGCCAGTCTGGTCTACAGAGTGAGTTCCAGGACAGCCAGGACTACACAGAAAAACCCTGTCTGGAAACAAACAAACAAAAAGTTCTCCCATCCTGTTTAGCCCGGCGGTGGTGGCACATTCCTTTGGTCCCAGCACTTGGGAGGCAGAGGCAGGTGGATCTCTGAGTTCGAGGCCAGCCTGGTCTACAAAGTGAGTTCCAGGACATCCAGGGCTACACAGAGAAACCCTGTCTCGAAAAACCACAAACAAACAAACAAACTGTTTGTGCTGCCAGCATTCCTGCAAACATGGTGAACTGTGGAACAGTGAGCTGTGCATAGGCAGCTTGGTCCCCGGTCGAGCTCAGGCTTAGAACCCCGGAGACCCAGCAGGCCCCTGTAGCCTGCAAAGGGACGGCAGGTGTTCGACCACGCCCCTTGGACCCTTAACTCCTGTCCCAGCTACAACCTTCCACAGCCCTCCCCCCAAGAGGTATCAGTCACGTGGGAGCAGCACCAAGCCCTCCCACATGCAAATAAAGTTTCCCCAAGCTCTCAGACCAAGCCAAAGAGAAAGAAGTACCTGCTGTCAGACACTGACTCACCCCAAAACTGTAGATAAGAATTCTATCCAGGTAAAAGGTGTGCAAGAAATGCTCTGTGGTCCCAGAGCTTCAGACATAAGAGCTGTAACACGTGGGAAGAGCGAGATGGCGCCAACTGCAGCAGCGGAAGCGAATCGACTTCCCTTCCCTGCTCGCACTGGTTCCCCTTTGCGGGAACTCCCGCACCCGGCCGGGCCAGAGATCTCCCTGGAAAGCCTCCGGGACACAGGCCCACAGTGAACATTCCTTCCACGTGCCTAGACCTTCTGCAGGAAATGTGGCAAGCAAAGTGACCCGGTGTGAGGAGGGAAGGCTTCTCTGAGTGCACAGGGCGAGCCGTGCTGCGGCAGGAAGCGGTCAGTAGCTGCAGTGAGCTGGCTACACCTATTTCACACGGAAAGGCTAAGGCTGCGAAGATTGTCCTAGGCGTGAGGCTTGAGCCGCAGATCTAACAGTACTGGCGTTTGTTTTGTTTTTCAAGACAGGGTTTCTCTTGCTGGGAGGTGGCGACGCATGCTTTTAATCCCAGCACTTGGAAGGCAGAGTGAGTTCCAGGATAGCCAGGGCTATACAAAGAAACTTTGCCTCTTTGTTTTGTTTTGTTTATTTTCAAGACAGGGTTCCTCTGTGTAGTCTTAGCTATTCTGGAACTCACTCTGTAGACCAGGTGGGCCTTGAACTCATAGATCTGCCTGCCTCTGCCTCCCAAGTTCTGGCATTAAAGGCGTGTGCCACCACCACCCAGAATAAATTTTGTTTCTGTTTTGATGGTATAGTTGCGGAAAGCTTACACTCCCGATCCACTGTTCTATAGGTGAGGGATTACTGACTGGCCTGCACCACCATGCTTGGAAGAATTAAAAATGTTTTAGTTATGGGGATTGAGTTGTACGAGCTACAACTATTCATGCAGGGAGTCCGAGCTCCGTTCCCAGCATCTACAGCAGGCGGCTCGGCTCGCAACCTCCCGAAACTCCCGCTCTGTGGGACCTGGGAATTCAGAACTATTGGTCAAGGGACTGGGGGGTGTACAGGGTGACATGTGCCAAGGACAAGGCGAGGCGTGCAGCTGCAAGGGAGAAAAGGGGGTGTTAGGGCTCACCAGGAGAGGGAAGTGGGGTGTAAGAGACAAACCTCTGAGGAAGGGGGAATGGGGCTTCCAGAACCGGAGATACAGAGGGAACGGTGGCATGAAATCAGAAACTAGCTAGGAGAACTGGGCTTCAGATGGTATCTGATGAGCCCAGAGACCCGTAAGACAGACTCCCAAGAGCCTTTGCGTGTGGGTGTGGGTGTGGCAAGTGGGTGCTCTCCAACACTGTAGGATAAAGAATTTTTTGTTTTGTTTTTTGTTTTTTTGAGACAGGGTTTCTCTGTGTAGTCCCGGCTGTCTTGGAATTCACTCTGTAGACCAGGCTGGCCTCGAATTCAGAAATCTGCCTGCCTCTGTCTCCCAAGTGCTGGGATTAAAGGCGTGCGCCACCACCGCCCGGCTAGAAGTAAATATTCTAATTGCTATGGCTCGCCTACAGTGATGAAGTCAATGGATGGACCAGACCAAGTTCCTGTTGTTGGCACCCTTTCTAGGCACCGCCCAATAGTTACCTGGCAACAGCCAGGTAAGCGTGGCTTGCTGTAGAAGGGACTGTTTGGCCCCTCCTCGGCCTCTCTCCCTTACCTTTTTTCTTTTTCCCTCTCTTCCCTTCCTTTTCCCCTCACTTGTTCCCGCCCCGCCTCTTTTCTTCTTTCCCTGCCTCTACTCCCTCTCAGTTCCCCTTCCCATGCTCCCAAATAAACTCTATTCTACATTAATAGAATATATTCTATTCTGTCCGGTACCTCAGGGGGAAGGGACACTTCTGCATAGGCCCGCCAGGCACCCCCCTCCCACCTCACCATACTTTGGTATTTTTATGAAACACATTTGGTCCCTTGATTTGGAAATGCCCCCGTCAGGGAGAGAAGAGAGTCAGAGAGAGCGAGGAGGGGTCAAACAGCCCCTTTCATAGCAAGCCAGGCCTACCCAGCTGCTGCCAGGTAACTGTTGGGAGGAGCCCTAGAAGAAATGCTAGCACCCTTCTCATCTCCTTGTTCCAAAAAGCCACTTAAGATGTCATCTGGGCAGTGGTGGTGCACGCCTTCTGATGCCAGCACTTGGGAGGCAGAGGTAGGCAGATTTCTGAGTTCGAGGTCAGCTTGGTCTACAGAGCGAGTTCCAGGACAGCCAGGTCTATACAGAGAAACCCTGTCTGGGGGTTGGGGGTGGGGGAGTTGTCACCCTGGGATAAGAGGCTCATCAGATAGTAGTACTAAGCAGGTCATAACAGAACGCCAAGAGGCAGTATCTGGTACAAAGACATCCATAGCCAACATATAGGGAGCAAACCTGGTGGTGCCTGTCTCCCCTCCTGCCCCTTATCCACCCTCCTGCAATCAGTCTCCCACAGGTTTGGGTTGTTTTTTTTTTATTGGATATTTTATTACATTTCAACTGTTTTCCCCTTTCCCAGTTTCTCCTCCAGAAACCCCCTATCCCCTCTCTGCTGCCCACAGGCTTCTTATCCTGAGCCTTTTGCCTGGTGGTTCCGGGACTGAAGTGCCTTCAGGGATGCTCCTGCCCCCGCTCTTCCCCAGGAAGGAATGGCCACCTCGAGCCTCAGGCGGCTTTCTGGGCACGATGTGCAGGCTCCCGGGTACCAGCAGTAGTTGAGGGGGCATGCCTCGTGGCGCGTGTGTGTGTGGAGGACAGATGGCAGTTTCTCCTTCCACTGTGTGAGTCTCTGAAGGAAACCAAGTCATCAGGCTTGGTGGCCAGGACCTTGACTGGCTTGAGCCGTCTCAGAAATAGGCGTCTCTGAAATGTGCGTTAGAGACAGCAATTCTCACCCACTTTGTAGTATAATGGTGCAAAGATCTCCTCTGCCCACGTAGGGCCTTTCTACCTCATGCCCCTCCTCATGAGCCCTTTTCGTACTCTAGTCAGGGTTAGCATGTATGCAGCTAGATGCTGACACACAGACGCAGGCATTACATAAGCGCACAGTTAATACCTGTGTGCTTTGTTTTTCATCTTGAAGGGTGAGATTTAGTACCTACGACAGCACTCAGCATGTGCCTGGTCTTTGGCATTTGCTGAATGAATGAATGAATGAATGAATGAGCTGAGTCAAAAGAAAATCATAACTCAGAAGTGCACAATGCAGGTAGCCCTCCCTGCTGCAACCCCCCAAGGCTTTGCCATTCCAGGACCACCAATTGTCTATTTGCAGGCTGTCTTCTCTCTAATCTAGTAGCATCCCCGAGAAGGGCATGTCCTGGGTTGCTGGTCCGAGGGTGAGGCCAGTGGAGAGACATTTCTCACTGTAAAATGAGGAGCGACCATCCACTCAGCAATCCGCTCAGAACTATATTGTGCGTAAACAATCCCTTGGGAGTCTCAGCTGCTCTGGGCAGAGCAGGAAGGCGGCATATCTGGGGTGGGGCAGAGCTGGAGGAAGCGGAGCAGCACCCGTGTGACCAAAGCAGCGTGGAGAGCAGCTGAGACACTGCCTGGAGACCTTCGGAGAGCACTCTGGGGACATCATCTTACATTGTTTCCACCTTGTCCCCCTAGGGAAAATGTGAATTTCCAATGGGTTTGTTAGGGTGGGGACGCCCTACCAAGGCAGAACCTGAGTTTTGGGAATTGGGGGGAAAAAAGTCTCAGCTTCACAGAGCAGTAGGCTGAGTGATTAATATTCCAGTGACCCTGACTCCTGTGCACGCAGCCAGAGGAAGGAGGCACCCTGCGGGCAACAGGTCTAGCAGGCTGGAAACACTAGGCTCTTGATGAACCAGAGAAGTCAGGTGCTGAGACAACTAGCATTTTAGGTAAAAGCCCTCAATACCTGACATCAAAATGTTCTGTTTTCCATACACTTGTGCTGAGCAGATGAAAAGATATTTTATAACCAAAGGCTGAGAACCCTGTATTTGAAAAGAAAAAAATTGCTGAGCAGTGGTGGTGCACGTCTTTAATCCCAGCACTTGGGAGGCAGAGGCAGGCGGATTTCTGAGTTAGAAGCCAGCCTGGTCTACAGAGTGAGTACCAGCACAGCCAGGGCTACACAGAGAAACCCTGTCTCAAAAAACAAAACAAGCCACCAAAAAAAAAGAAAAAAGAAAAAGAAAACTTTGCTCGTTGCCAAGACAGGGTAGGGTCAGTATTTTAGGCCTTGAAGTAGCCAGCTCCATCTGGGACCTCCGTGAGAGCCTCACCAAGCTTCTAGGAAGAGATGCCAAGCCTCCAAATGCCCAGTTAAACTTGTCTTTCCTAGATTTTGCTAGGAATTTTATATCACCCCAGCCACTTGTCCTGCATCCTTGTGAAAGCTCATCCCAGGTGGAAGAGTCCCGGTCTTGTAGCTTCTAAGGCACACATTTTTCTCTTTTTAGCATTAAGAGGCCCAAGCACCTCCCTCAGCCTTCTCTCTGCATCCTCTACCTAGGCTATATAGCAAGACAACCTGTCTCAACAGTGGCCACCTCACCCAGAAAAAAAAAAAAAAAAAAAAAAAAAAAAAAAACCTTCCCAGAAGATGGAAGAGGAAATGTTCTCTTCTCCTCTGCCTTCTCAGTCATAGCACGGTGCCTCGAGCTTTATTTGACTCAGGATCTTTAAGTACCTCCATGTAGATGGGAAAGGACGCTCCCTGAGAGGAGAGGGGCAAAACACCGGCATAAGACAATTACTGATCGTGGGTTTTTTTGTTTTGTTTTGTTTTGTTTTTTTGATTCTCCCAAGGTGCATCTCGGACTTCATCGAGATGACACCCAGAGCTACGTCTGTTGGTCCTGAGACCTATGACGTCATATAGGCGACACTAATGCGGCCCTGCAGGTTTATTCCTGTTACCAAGGCAACGGCCACCATGTACCCAGAATTCAATAGGCCCACCTAGCCCACCTGTAATTTGAATAATCATGCCTATAAGAAGGAGCAGCGTGCCCTTTCTCTTTCTCTTTCTGCTCATCGCCCCCAACCTTCCCCTTACCCGTCCCCTTTGTACCCCCATTTAAATAAACCCGCGCGGAGTTACTTGGTCTGGTCTAACTGCTTCAGCCCACACTTCCCGGCTCCACCGCGGGTGCCGCGGATCGTGCCTACCGCCTGCGGATCCCGGCTTTTCGCAGCCGGCGGTTCTGAGCCGCCTGCGCGGGGCTGTTCGGGCCGCGGTCCACTCCGGCCGCCCGTGCGGAAAAAACCAACAACGTCCATAACCACAATAAGCAAAATCATCCCAGAACTGACAAGGAATTTACAAGGCTCCTCTCGGCAGAACGTGGCAGCCTTTTTCAAGCACCAGTCAGAATAATGAACATTTCTGAAGAATGGGTTTCCTTGGCTTTGATTTGCTACAGAATAGAAGTGGGGAGCTTTTGTGAAGAGTGTGGCCCTGCGCTGGCTTAGACAGTCTTTGTGCTTTTTAACTCCGGCAGCTGTGTCTCCTTTAAAAAAAAAAAAAAAAAAGGTCCAGGTGAGGCCTTTTTTGGTTTCTGACCCCAGAGAGCAAATTTTACAGATGGAAACATCTCATCCCAGACTGTTTCAGCAGAGAGGAGTCGGCTGGCCTGCGTTCCTCTGCGAGGGAAGGCTCTGGGCTGGAGTTCCCCGCTAACTTCCTGAGCCTTGGAGTTGTGCTGCCTGAGCTCCTAGGGCGTGGGACCCTGAGCTGCCTTTACCGGTGCCCTCCATGCGTGGCTGGGTACCGGGTTTCCTTCAGTCTCTTCTCTGGTGGGATGCTCCAAGGCCTCTATTCATCTTTCTGCATTCTCAAGCTTCTGCCTGGGCTGTGTGATAAAACTACACATCTCAGCAGTCAATCATGCAGGCTGAAGGCTCCATACAATTCCCAAAGATGGGGGGAGTCGGAGTGGTTCTGGGTTGATGAACACATCTATACTGGAAGGAATGTTCTGTCCCTCTCCCCCAAGTTCCATACTCCATGGAACCTTCCCCACTCACCTCCCCTATGTGCTGGCCCTGCTCCCCTGAATCCTTCGGGCAATAGATAAGCCAAATAATAGCAGCAGTTCCCCTGGCCCCGATGAGTCATCCTAGCAAGTGACCAACCCTGAGGTGGCCGTCTAGCTGGTAGGATACACAAGGGACAACTGGACTGATGGCCTCTGAACAGGCCGTCGGGGAGAGCTGAGCTCTTATCTGAGCAGTCTGACCCTGCCTCCACCCTAACTCCAGCTACAGCAAAGTTCAGCTGATTCTGGGACATGCAGCTGGTGTGCCCAGAAAGTGACTTGGTGTGGGACCCCCAACCCCCAGTTGGTTTCAGAAGGACTGAGGATGAGTGAAGTAGCAGGAAAAAGGGGGCCTCAGGTAGTTTAAAAATGGCCCCACAAATTCTAGAATCCCCCTTTTCAAAAGATGGTGTCCCTTTCCCTAGGATGTGTGCTAGATTCGGTTACTGGCTTCTAACCATTCATATGCTCATGGAGAAGTGATGGGCCTTCTAAAGCTAGGCCGTAAACATCCCCTCCTCCTCCTCTTCCTCCTCGTGAGCTGCCATCAGCACGTGGCCTGTGGTCAGGAACTGAGGCCTGCCCTTAACAATCGGCATCCTTACCAGCCACATGGGGGAACAGACTGTCTTGAATGTGGATCCTGCAGCCTTAGTGAAGGCATCAGATTGCCACAGGGACTCAAGGACCTTGTGAGAGAAGCAGAGCTACTCCTCAGAGTCCAATAGGTACAAATTGTGTAGACCATGTGCCTGCTATCTTAAGCCACTGTTTTGGAGTGACATTAGGCTCAAACAGCCTGGAGGCCCTCTCAGCCACTACAGTGACCGCTCCAGGAATGGATGGGGGTGTGGCCCAGGCTGCAGATCAGCCCTTGCATACAATCCTTGCCAAGCCAACGTCTCCCTGACTTTCCTAGGCACAAGTTCCTTGCCTCCTATCACATAAAAGAGGAGACTAACAACACATATTGTGAATATCAGGTCGACGCATGGCAAGGGTGGCTAAGAAGTAAAATGGCTATCTTCCCACCCCACCCCCACCCCAAGCCTTCAGAGTGGGGAGCATCCTTTATAGCAAGGAGGAGTGTCTGCCTGCAGCGAAGGGATCTTCCTCAGAATGCGCTTCGTGTTTATAGGGATGGGGAAGCAGGTGACACCTGTGCCACCAAGAAAGCGGCTGGGGATGATCTCATTAGGCTGTGGAGCCCAGCTTTCCTGGTTTCTGCTGGGCAAGCAAAAGCTCGGCCCTGTCCTCCTCCCGCCCACTTTCTCCTGCTTACTGCTGTCAGCACCTGCAGTCTCCTCCTGCATGTCCTCTACTTTGGAGCCAACAGCAAAAGTCTGTCCTCCAGTCAGGGCTACATACACAGAGAAACCCTGTCTTGAAAAAAAAGTCTGTCCTCCACCCAAGCTGGGTCGTGTCTTCTCACCGCTTAAACCAGCAGCAGTTTATACCACGGTCCGTATTCTTTCAACCAAGGCTGTCCGTCAAGCTTGAGTGCACAAGGCGCGGCGTTTCTCTGCTTTCAAATAGTCCCCACCTTCTGTTCATCTGCTAAAACACCAGCTTAATTCTCTTTCTTTCTCCAGGAGCCCTCTTACACTGACCCAGCACAGAACCGAACCTCTTCTTGGTACACAGCCAGTCACATCCAACACAGTCTTCTTTGTTCTGGATTTAGGCTGTCCCTTCTCGTCTCGCAATCCAGGAGCCCCTAGCTTTCTGAAATGCTGGTCTAGACTCTGGGAGGCTTAGGAGCACAAGTGCCTCTAGGTTCCTCTTGTCAGCTACTATCTTTGTGGCCAGTGCTATTTGACCAGAGTGGCTGGGGTCTTTGTCACAACATTGTAACGGAAGTGCCTAGCTCTGAGCCTGGTATAGGATTGACAGATATGAGCACAGACTGTTTATTCATCTTCCTGAACCTGTAGCAGGGCAGTATAATAGAGGCTGGCTTAAAAAGCCAAATCCTGGGGGCTGGAGAGATGGCTCAGCAGTTAAGAGCACCGACTGCTCTTCTAGAGGTCCTGAGTTCAATTCCCAGCAACCACATGGTGGCTCACAACTATCTGTAATGGGATCCAATGACCTCTTCTGGGGTGTCTGAAGATAGTGATGGTGTACTCACATACATACAATAAATAATCTTATAAAAAGGAAAAAAGCCAAATCCTAGCCGGGTGGTGGTGACGCGCGCCTTTAATCCCAGCACTTGGGAGGCAGAGGCAGGCGGATTTCTGAGTTCGAGGCCAGCCTGGTTTACAAAGTGAGTTCCAGGACAGCCAGAGCTACACAGAGAAACCCTGTCTCGAAAAAACAAACAAACAAACAAACAAACAAACAAGCCAAATCCTGGCCTGGAGAGATGGCTCAGCGGTTAAGAGCACCAACTGTTCTTCCAGAGGTCCTGAGTTCAAATCCCAGCACCCACATGGTAGTTCACAACCATCTGTAATAGGATCTGATGCCCAATTCTGGTATATTTAAAGACAGTGACAGTGTACTCACATACATAAATAAATCTTTTTCTTTTTCTTTTCTTTTTTTTTTGGTTTTTCGAGACAGGGTTTCTCTGTGTAGTCCTGGCTATCCTGGAACTCACTCTGTAGACCAGGCTGGCCTCGAACTCAGAAATCTGCCTGCCTCTGCCTCCCAAGTGCTAGAATTAAAGGTGTGCGCCACCACATCCCGGCTTAAAATAAATAAATCTTAAAAAAAAAAAAAAAAAAGCTAAGTCCTGTTCAGAGGAGCACTAGGGCACTGGCGTAGGCTCCTCTCTGCCCATGTGGGGTTTTTGTCCCCCAAGCTGTCAACAGCTAATTTTGAGCCAAGGCCTTGCTCTCTTGTCTAGGAAGCCCTGGAGCTCGCCGTGCACGCCACACAGATGATAATGAACTTGTCATTTACCTTCAGCGTGCCGAGTGCCAGCCTTACAATCGGGAGGATAACTGGAGTCCGCGCTGCTTCCATGGATCGTTTGGTTAAATGGCACAAGCCGGGAGGGGCCGACCCAGGGCTTGGAGCGCAGCTGCACACGGCTGAGGTGGCTCCTGCTGCTTCCCAGGGCGGCTCCCACTGTGTCCCAGGCTGTTCACTCCTTACGCTTGTGCTCTGGATTGCCTCTCCGCAGGGAGAAACACCTGATTGCTGGGCTCAGGAAGGAGTTTTGGGAGGTGCCCCCCGGCAGAGTAAGCTAACTGACCGGCCAGGTGAGGACTAGAGGGCCTGTGACTCTGCTGGAAACCATAGCCAGCTGTATTAGTCAGGGTTCTCTAGAGTCACAGAACCTATGGGCAGTCTCTGTATAGAAAGGGACTTTGTTGATGACTTACAGTCTGTAGTCCAACTCCCCAGCAATGGTCAGCAGCAGCTGTGGATGGAAGTCCAAGGACCTAGCAGTTGCTCAGTCCCACAAGGCAAGCAGGCGATGAAGAGAGAGAGAGTAGATCTTCCTTCTTCCAATGTCCTTGTGTAGGTCTCCAGCAGAGGGTGTGGCCCAGATTAAAGGTGTGTGTCACCCTGCCTTTAATCCCAGATGACCTTGAACTCAGAGATCTCCCTGTCAATCTTCTGGAATTCATACCCACTATGCCTCAAGATCTCCATGCCAAGATCCAGGTCAGAAACTTGTATCTCTCAGCCTCCAGATTAGGATCACAGGTGAGCCTTCCAATTCTGGATTGTAGTTCATTCCAGTAGTCAAGTTGACAACCAGGAATTGCCACTATCCCCGGCACACGACCACGCTGGGGACCAAGGCTGCTGCTGACCATCTGTGACTGGCACCAGTCTTTGTATCGCCAGGATGACCGTATTTTTGTGATGGTAAGGCATATTGTCGGCTCTTGCACATTTTCTTTTATTTACACAAGGCTTGTAAACTCTCAGAAATCTATTAAAAGCAATTTATTCCTGATTTTTATGTGACAGAGGAAGGAAAATCTACTTTGGCTGGATGTGGTGGCGCATGCCTTTAGTTTCAGCACTCAAGAGGCAGAAGCGGGCAGATCTCTGTGAGTTCAAGGCCAGCTTGGTGTACAAAGCAAGTTCCAGGACAGGGAACTGTTACACAGGGAAACCCTGTCTTGAAAAACAAAACAACAAAAACCTTACTCTGTCGCTCAAAGCAGAATGGGATCACTCTAAGTGTCAGCTCTCTCTTCCCATGGAGGGGTGCCTCTCTCAGTCTTCATGCGTAAAGCCAAAGCTTTAATGGACGGAATAAACTGGTCCTGAGCTCCTCATTTTAGCTAGGAATGTTTAATTCCACCAGTCATTTCCCATGTATTCTTATTGAAAATCTCCTCCTCTCCAGAACTCGTTGTCCTGTAGATTTTGAGCCTTGTTTTTCTCGTGGGTGGCACACAATCCTCAAGCCACAGTGGCCACACAAAGTCTGACCTAGAAAACAGAAGGGGAGCCCTGAAGTCGGCTTTGCCCTTCCTTCCCCAGCCTCTGTCAGGTTCCAAACGTATTTGTTGCAGTCTGAGTTTCTATAGAAATGCTGTCTCATCGGGGGCTGGAGAGATGGCTCAGTGGTTAAGAGCACCGACTGCTCTTCCAAAGGTCCTGAGTTCAAATCCCAGCAACCATATGGTGGCTCACAACCATCTGTAATGAGACCTGATGCCCTATTCCAGTGTGTCTGAAGACGGCTACAGTGTACTTATGTAATAATAATAATAATAATAATAATAATAGAAGAAATGCTGTCTCTAGGATGACTCTCACGTCAGACATCCTGCACACCAGATGTGTATGTTATGATTCATAACAGTAGCAAAGTTATAGTTATGAAGTAGCAATGTCCAGATAGCTCAAGTCTCTTGAAGATGAAAAGGCCCCTCGTGATGGGGACTTTTGAGGCTTCTCACTGCACAGGATGCTGACCTCTTTGGAAACATCATTTGAAAATGTGAATTTTTCTTTCTAAACTGTCAGTTCTGGGTATATTTTGGACATCAGACAGAATGGTCCTTACTTCAGTGAGAGAAAATGATGGTTAGAATGGTCACTGTTTCAGTCACAGATGAGCTTGTAGTTATCACTGTATCCCGGAACCTCTTTTGTGAGCTAGTGAGTAAAAGGACACATTATGTTCAACAACAAAGATGGGAAGCATAGATATAACTCCTCAAAACTCGTTCTTAAGCCCAGCATGTTAGCTCATGGGGAGACTGGGGCCCCCTGTCCCGGCGCTGTCCTCACCTGACTTGGTTCCAGACTCTTCTGTTCGCCTTGGGCTTCTGTGCTCTCGTTGATGTAGTTCTCAGTTTTCCACTGGTCTGTGTCCCAGTCGGCCCTGGTCAGCTTGAAGTCTTGCTGCTCACTGAGAAGCTTCATCAGGAGGCCTGTTCTGGAGATGAGCTTGGCACAGGACATTTGCACACGAGTCTCAGAGCAGTCCATCTTCAAAGTCCTGATAACGTGAGAGATGAGCCTTCTCACATCATTGTTGGGGATGAGGGGCCGCAGCTGCTGGTTTAGATGAGATTCAAACTGTTCTCCTGGTGTCATCAGCGATGGGTAAGCAAATTCTTGGAAGTTGTTGGGTGAGTCAGACTCGAAAATGAGGTGTAACTGTGACTCGGTTTGCTGAGCAGCTGGATTTGAGCCAGGTATATTGGGTATAGGTACATCAGAATCTGCAGCAGGGTTCTCAGTGGGTTTCTTTTCTGATGCAGTTTCTTCAGGCACAGTGGATTTGAAGGTGTTTTCTTTAGTAGCATCTGTTGCAGCCTGGTTTTCTTCAAGAGGCTTTTCTGTAGAAGGCTCTGGAGCAGCATATAATTCTGAAAAGGGCCTTTCTGGATCCCTCGTGCAGGGGAATTGACCAGGCTCCTCACTGCAGAGGAAGCCACCGGCCTCTTAGCGATCAACTGGAAATGAGATTTTTTTCTTCCTGAGGTTTCGATGTCTCTCTTCAGGTTGTAAACTTGGGTTAGACCCCTTTGTTCTCTTCACATTAGCATTTGCACTTTCTAAAATGTAAATGGTGTAAGACAAGTCTTTTCGTCTGTCTATGAACTCAGGTAGAGATCTTGTAGTGGGAGCCTTGCCCACCAGGGACGGTTCTGGGGAAGAAGAGACCGCCTCCCCGTGCTCCTTTGGGAGCAAGGGCTCTGCGGGGAAGGAATTCCCCACTGACTCCCTGGGCTTCTGCTCCAGAGCGAGCTGCTGCAGCCCCGTGGAGGGCGGGCTCCCGAGCTGCCTGTCCTTGGAGATGCTCTCCACCAGTGTCTGGACCCTCTGGCTGCTCCACTGGCTTCTGCCACCCACTCGCTTGAAGTGCCTTTTCTGTATGCTTCCTGTCCCCTTGGGGACCCTGCTCATGCTGTGGAGCTGTCTCTCTGCCTTCTCAATCTCTGCAAGGCTGTCTTCCTCTGCCCCGGCAGGTTCCCATCTCTTTTCAAACATTCGTCGTTTAAATTTGGGATCTAAACGGCTCGACTGCGGCACAAGCATGGCGGTTTTCTCCTTCCCTCTAACCTCATCAATTTCTGCGTCTCACAGATTTTTCTGCAAAAGTAGAGCTTACTTCTGTAACTCAGGTTATCAGAAGAGGATTAGTTTTGCAAAGAGCCCAGGGTATTCGCTACATCTTGTCCATTAGAATAAGGTCGTGTAATGGACAGTAACAGCATTAACATTACAGCTTCCAGAGTTCCTTCTGAGAAAGACGGTGATGTGTAACTTCACTTTCATGATGAAACCTGAAGAGCCAAGATTTTTTTTTTCTTTTTTTTCCACTATCTCCTTTCTTTTTTGTTTTGTTTTGTTTTTCGAGACAGGGTTTCTCTGTGTAGTCCTGGCTGTCCTGGAACTCACTCTGTATGTAGTCCAGGCTGGCCTCGAACTCAGAAATCCGCCTGCTTCTGCCTCCCAAGTGCTGGGATTACAGGCGTGTGCCACCACGCCCGGCTACTATCTCCTTTCCAGTTTAGCCGTGAGCTCGGGGCTGGTGCTCTCCTTCCAGGCCTGCAGCACTCCGTGGATGCTCCTGGGTTCCCCATAGATGCCGCTCTGTCAACAAAAAGGAGAACGATTTTGGTAAGAGGAGACTGGCCACCCTACCGCAGACCATAGCTAGACATCCTAGTCAAATAAATTAGGGGCCAGCGATACTGGGGCGCCATTGGTGGTGGTGGTGGGGTGAACCTAAACTTAGTCCTGTGAAGTTGTGGAGAGAGAGAGAGAGAGAGAGAGAGAGAGAGAGAGAGAGAGAGAAAGAGTCACTGGCAAAATAACTGCCTACTCAGAACATTACAGTGTGCACGCATACAGGAAGTCTCCAGAGCGCAGCCCATTGCCCCGCCCTCCCAGAGCTGGAGGAGGAATGCTCACCCACATCTGCAGGTCTGAGAAGAGTCCCTTCTCATCTTCTCATACCCACACTGTCCCTTGTCACACACAGTGGAGAGAGCTCCCTCCACCCCCTCCCGGTGTGCAGGGCAAGGTCTGAGGGATCACAGGCAGGTACGGCGCACCCTCAGCAGAACACAGTCCTTCACCTCTGCCCAGGGTCTTCCTATGTAGGTACTGAGGAGCTCTGATCTGATGTATCCTAGGCTCCCTCACAGAAAACAAAAAACAAAAACAAAACCCAACATACCATAGCCTCCTTGTTCTTTCCTTAAATATTGACAGGGATCTGTGATATAGGTGACAACTTGTTTATTCCTATGTGGAATTGATCAACAAAGCAATAGCACATTCCAGATGAACCTTATCTGAACTCCTAAAATGCAGATGGTCGGGGACCTGAGAGACGGCTCGGCTCCGCAGTTAAGAGCACTGGCTGTTCTCACAGACGATCTGCATTTGGTTCCCAGCGCCCACACTGTGGCCCACATACACGTCTGTAATTCCAGTTCTAGCAGATCAGACCGGACACCCTCTCCTGACCTTCGCTAGCACAGGCTGAACCTGACGCACGTGGAGACGTGCAAACAAAACATTCCTACATGTAAGACAAAGCAAACTGAAGAAGCCTCTTTGAAGGCACAGGCCGGAGCTGCTCTGCAGCATGTGCCTTGCTGTTAACCACTGAGCCATCTCCCCAGCCCGACCTCTGAGAAGGAACCTACAATGGTCTGTAACTTCAGTCCCAGCAGATCTGATCCCTTCTCTGGCCTCCTTGGGCGCCAGGCGTGCACATGGTACACATATACACATAGACACAAAACATCCATACACATCAAAAAAATTTTTTTTAAATCATGAATCTCTCAGGAGAGGAACCTATCCACACAAGGACGCGCTTGCCTCTTGGCTGTCCGAAGTTTTGCGTGATTCTCAGTTGAAACTGGAGCAATAAGGAACATACAGCAGTGGGACTGGAGAGATGGCTCAGCCGGTAAGAGCACTGACTTGCTCTTCCAAAGGTCATGAGTTCAAGCCCCACCACCCACATGGTGGCTCCATAAAGAGATGACGCCCTCTTAAGGTGGCTGAAATGGAAAGCTACAGTGTATATTACATATAATAGATTAAGAAAATAGATTAAGAAAAAAAATGGGGCGCCGGGCGGTGGTGGCGCGCGCCTGTAATCCCAGCACTTGGGAGGCGGAGGCAGGCGGATTTCTGAGTTCAAGGCCAGCCTGGTCTACCGAGTGAGTTCCAGGACAGTCGGAGCTACACAGAGAAACACTGTCTCGAAAAACCAAAAAAAAAAAAAAAAAAAAAAAAAAAAAAAAAAAATTAAAGCCGGGCGTCGTGGCGCACGCCTGTAATTCCAGCACTGGGGAGGCAGAGGCAGACAGATTTCTGAGTTCGAGGCCAGCCTGGTCTACAGAGTGAGTTCCAGGACAGCCAGAGCTACACAGAGATACCCTGTCTCCAAAAAAAAAAAAAAAAAAAAAATTAAAATCCAGAGGTGGAGAATCTTAGGAAAGTGACTGTTTTGGAAGGAGTGGGGAAGGGGGGTTGGGCATGGACAACTCCTCTTCGTACATCACAGTGCATTTTGTTTGTTTTTTGTTGTTTTTTTTGTTGTTGTTTTTCGAGATAGGGTTTCTCTGTGTAGTCCTAGCTGTCCTGGACTCACTCTGTAGTCCAGGCTGGCCTGGAACTCAGAAATCCCGCCTGCCTCTGCCTCCCAAGTGCTGGGATTAAAGGCATGCGCCACCACTGCCTGGCTACAGTGCATTTTGTTTTTTGGGTTTTTGTTTTTTGTTTTTTGTTTTTTGTTTTTTGTTTGTTTGTTTGTTTGTTTTTCGAGACAGGGTTTCTCTGTGTAGCTCTGGCCGTCCTGGAACTCACTCTGTAGACCAGGCTGGCCTCGAACTCAGAAATCTGCCTGCCTCTGCCTCCCAAGTGCTGGGATTACAGGCATGCGCCACCACCGCCCGGCTCTACAGTGCATTTTGTAACCATACATTTTGTAACCCGAATACTGGAGCTGGTACAGGGTAGAAACCACAAATGCCAATCACCTCAGCAGAGACATGTTTTCCTTTTTTTATTTTCGTTTTAAATTTCTTTTTATTTTATGGGCACTGGTGTTTTGCCTGCATGTATGTCTGTGTGAGGGGGTCAGGTTCCCTAGAACTGGAGTTGTAGATAGTTGTGAACCACTATGTGGTTGCTGGGAATTGAACCCGGGCCCTCTGGAAGAGCTGTCAGTGCTCCTAACTGCTGAGCCACCTCTCCTGTTCTCTTTTTCTTCTTTCTTCCTTTTTTCTTTCCTTCCTTCCTTCCTTCCTTCCTTCCTTCCTTCCTTCCTTCCTTTCTTTCTTTCTTTCTTCCTTTCCTTTTCTTCTTGTGAGACAGACTATGTAGCACTGGCTGGTCTGGAATTTGCGGGCCTCCATTCACAGAAATCTGCCTGTCTCTGCCTCCTGAGTGCTGGGGTTAATTTAAAGGCCTGTGCCACCAACCCTGCCAATAGTTGCATTTTGAAATCAGACCCTGTTGAGAAGTCAGTGATCTGAGAAGGAAGTGGATTAACACCCTGAGAAGAAAACACCTTCCTGCCGGGCAGACGCCTTTAATCCCAGCATTTGGGAGGCAGAGGCAGGCAGATTTCTGAGTTGAGTTTAGCCTGGTCTACAGAGTGAGTTCCAGGACAGCCAGGGCTACACAGAGAAACCCTGTCTCAAAAAAAAAAAAAAAAAAAAAAAAAAAAAGAAAGAAAGAAAGAAAAAGAAAAAAGAACAGGCCTCCACAGGTACTGCATGCAGGTGGTGCAGCAAAACACTCATACAAATATAAAAGCAAAACTCTTTCAGTGAGTTCATTGAAATAGATTATCAGGTAAAAGTGCTTGAGTGTAGTTCCCAGAACACACTTTTTTTTTTTTTTTTTTTTTAAAAACAGGGACCCTGAGCCGGGCGGTGGTGGTGCACGCCTTTAATCCCAGCACTTGGGAGGCAGAGGCAGGGGGATTTTTGAGTTCAAGGTCAGCCTGGTCTACAGAGTGAGTTCCAGGACAGCCAGAGCTACACAGAAAAACCCTGTCTCGAA
Source organism: Apodemus agrarius (assembly GCA_964023405.1). Lineage (NCBI taxonomy): Eukaryota > Metazoa > Chordata > Mammalia > Rodentia > Muridae > Apodemus > Apodemus agrarius. Next base: position 88,423,212 of record OZ030015.1, on the reverse strand, counting down.
AAAAAAAAAAAAAAAAAAAAACAAAAAAAAAAAACCAAAACCAAAACCAAAACAAAACAAAAAAACAACAAAAACAAAAACAAAAACCAGGGACCCTGACTCAACAAGGGGGAAGGAAAAAAACTGCTTCCCAGAAGTTGTCCTCTGACCTCCATCCATGCATCTTCAAATATAGTCATGTTTAAACACAAATACTGTATACACACACAGTAATATGTTTTAAACTTTCAGTGATTCTCATGAGTCACTGCATGACTTTCAGACCCCTGGTATTGATATCCAAGTTCATTTATAATATATCTTTCACTTTATAATATATCTTTCACTTGGTTGGTAGACTGACCCGCCAACCAAATCCTCACCATTAGACAGTTCAGCTTCCACAGGAGGGTCTAGTGGCTAAGCCAGGAGTCCTGCTGAGCAGGGAGAATCAGTCCCCTTGAGGGTCTGGAAGTTATGATGGTTGTACATTTATAGGCTAGACTATAACCCAGGGCAGAGTATAATTCTTGACCCAGGGATGCAAGTCTTGCTGTATTTTCAGTTTCCTTGTCCACAGAAGATTCTGGGATTTGAACTATAGACTCTTGCTGTAATCCCTCTGGGCTTTGCAGGTCAGCTGGAGCTCCCAGCTCCCAGCTCCCAGCTCCCAGCAACCTGTTTTAAGGTTTTCAAGGAGCCCTCCCATCTCATCTAGTGTCTCCGAGTGAGTGGTAGCAAGCTGTGTTTCCACAGATAGCCCTGTAGTTGCAGGGCTAGGGCCGCTTGTAGAGATGGTGGATTCTCCGGAGTCTGGGCTGGAGCCTGCTGTTGTTGGCTTGGAGTAAGCTGAGCCTCCTTGCCTGCCTCTGAAGTCATCATAACCTGGATATATGCAGGCTGCACTGTCGTGAACAGACCAAAGGCACCTACCTCATAAATATTCATGAAACCCACTCATAAATATTCATGTTCGTGCTTGGAGTTGAGGGTGGTAGATACCCTGGAACTGGAGTCACTGTCAAACCTGGTTTGAGCACCACCTGGAAGAGCAACAAAGACTCTTAACCATCTCTCCAGCCCCATAAAAACTTCCTAAGAATGCACAACTCAGGTGGAGAAGGTTCCACGGGGAACAAACTGCTCCCTTCTGTTGGAGCTCTACCTGGGACACTTCCCACAGCCGCTTCTCCAACCTCCGCAAACTACGTACAATTCACCCACCTCCTGCACAGCAACGTGCATATTTTTCCTGTTGATTCTTTCAATGCAGTCTGGTGTATAAGCACATTTAATTAGTCTCCTTTGCGCTTGCAAATCGTTTTTTGTTTTGTTTTGTTTTGGTTTGTTTTTTTTGGATTTTTTTTTTTTTCCGAGACAGGGTTTCTCTGTATAGCCCTGGCTGTCCTGGAACTCACTCTGTAGACCAGGCGGGCCGCCTGCCTCTGCCTCACAGAGTGTTGGGATTACAGGCGTGCGCCACCACCGCCCGGCTCAAATCTCTGTTTTGACATTGAGACATTTGACAGGGTCCAGGACTTTCGACCTGGAGTTTGCTGGAGGCCAGTGGGGAGCGGCTCTGCAGACCGCGCTTACCCAGCACCGCTCCTCGCTCCTCGGTGGCGGTGGCGGTGGCGGTGGCGGTGGCGGTTGATAACCCGTAGCGGTTAGCAGGTCTCGGTTAGCAGGTCTCGAGGAGGCAGGAGGCGGAGGACGCACGCGGGATGTGGGATGCCATGGCCCAGGCCTGCACTCTTGGTGGGCGGGGTCTCTCTCTCTCCTCCTTCCCTCCCTCTCTTCTCTCCTCTCCGTCCTCCTCTTTCCCTCTACCTCTCCTCCCCCTTCCCCCACCCCACTAGTTTCTCTTCTTCCTCGTCTTTCTTTTCTATACAATCTCAGGAAGTTAGACCTGGAATTACGTAGACTGTAGGGTTCGGCCTGCCTGATGATCTGGTTCCCGGGCACCTCTCTTGATTTTACTTTCCACAATCTTGTTCATATATTTATTTATTTTGAACGGTGAAGGAGGGAACAGGGTCTTGTGTAGCCGAAGGCCGTCAGACTTTCCGGGTAGCCAAGAAAGATCTTGAATTCCTGCTCTTCCTGCCCACACACTCCCATCCACACCCACATCACAAGCCTGTGACACTACCCTCTACTTCGCGGGATGCTGGGACCGAACCCAGGGCTTTGTGTACGCTAGGAAAACACTGAGCCATATCTAGCTCCTCGGAAACATTTTTTTTTTAAACCTACAAACCACATAAAACACTGAAGGAAATCATGGATTCTACTCTCCAAGCAACTGGGAGGTCACTGACGGTCGTTCTCTCCCTGCTGGAGAACACGGATGGCAAAATCGACCAAGGAAACTGAAGAGAAAGCACAGCGGGGCAAGAAGCAGAGAGTTCAGCCCTCCCATGGGTGGCTCCTGCTCAAGACTATGACCCAAGGAACACATGGGAAGAACCAGACCTTCCCAAGTGATAATTCATCTTTCTGTGAATTTACAAAGAAAACTACTGAATGCTTAGCTCCATTAATAGTTTCTTTCCTTACAGCTTTCTCATACTTTATGCACATTACTATGGACTTCTCAGCACTTGGGAAGCAGGCGCAGGCAAATTTCTGTGAGTTCAAAGCTAGTATGGTCTATATAGGAAAGATAGCCAGGACTATAGAAGACCCCATCTCAAACCAACCTACCCTCTCCCCGAAACAAAGCAAAACAAAACAAAACAAAACCCAGAGGGACCTAGAGCAAGAAAGGGTATAACATAATTCTGGATTATCTTCTACCAGAAAGCTTAAAAATCTTGAGACCTGCTCCTTTAAACATAAGTGCAGCCATTTTGTATTCACTCACCATTTTGCTCATAAGGTGAAATTAAGTTCAGGTTCTCAGACTCCACTTCCCAGAAGTAATTATCCTTAGATGACCACTGAAGAATGCTACTAATAAGTCAAAAGATGATGGTTCAATTACTTATGCTCTGTTATTTCAATGTTCTGAAATTCTCCTGTTCACCATCGCTCTTATCTCACTCAGGACCAATCAGCTTAAAGGTTAGCTGATGATACTTGTCTAGTAAGCCAAAACACACTGCTCCCTTCTTTGCCGGTTTTTTTTTTGTGTGTGTTTTTTGTTTTTTTTTGTTTTTGTTTTTCGAGACAGGGTTTCTCTGTGTAGCCCTGGCTGTCCTGGAACTCACTCTGTAGACCAGGCTGGCCTTGAACTCAGAAATCCGCCTGCCTCTGCCTCCCAAGTGCTGGGATTACAGGCTTGAGCCCGGCGACCTTTTAAACTTTAGAACCTGCTTTTTCCTGTTAAAAAGCCTGCTTTCAGGACAGACAGGCATCACAATTAGGCTCCCAAGTCCTTTTCTTTGTGGTCCTGATCAAAGGACCTGTAGTCTTGGGGTATGCATTCAATAAACTATTCTCATTTCATTGAGATTGATGTTTGTAAGGTTTGTGTGGTGATTTCTGGACCTCAACAAAAGAGTGCTCGAGATACGGATTGAAAATGTCTAACGACTCACCTGCCAAATCAATTAGCCCTGAAAACAGATGGTGCTGGAGCATCAGGCCACACCTGGCCATCGCAGGAAAAAAAAAAAAAAAAAGGAAGAAAATGTCGAAGGGACACAAGAGCCAGCGTCCAAGCTAGGCATAGTGGCACACACCAGTAATTCCAACACTTGAGAAGCAGAGGCAGGAGGATCACCACAAGTTCAAGAGTAGCTTGAGTTACACAGTGAGACCCTGTCTCAATTAGTAAAAATAAAATTGAGGATAAAGTGTAAAAATCCAATAGTTTTTAGTATGATCATAGAGTTCTGAAATCCTTAACCATAATCTATTAAATTTGTTTGTTTTTGGCTTTCTCGAGTACTGAAACTGAAGACATGGGCCTTCACTGCCCTGCACCGCTTAAGCCTTATGAATTATTTTGGCCAAGGATGTGCATTCAGAGTCTAATAAGGAACTGAAGCTAAACAGGAGATCATCTGTAAAAGAGCTGGGTTGTGTCTATTATAATGTTCAGTCTGAGCAGATGGGGGCTGGTCTTATCACTGGGTTAGGTTTCCTCTAATGTGATGCTGAGGACAAAGGCCAGAGTCCCTCCACCTGGCTCTCAGCATCTACAGGGACAGACAGATACACCCTAGAAGGTCTGAGTTGGCCCTTTAAGCCCCTAAGGATGCTCTTAGGTTGACAATGGTCCCAGCATGTGGCCCTCCTCAGCTTCCAAGCCTACCATTTTAGCCTTAATTCCAGGCCAGCCCAAGGTCTTCCGTGAGGATGTAAAGGACAGGTCACCACGCACTCTCCAGCTCCATCTGACTCATGGTTCTCCTTCCTCTCAAGAAGGCATGTGACCTTGGCCATCCCAGCCTTCTGGAACCCTGGTTCTGTGACATCACCTCTCTCCTGGAAATATGCTTATTTGCAGACTGTGCAATCTGTCCAAATGTTCGAAATGTCACATGGTTCCGGAAGGCAAGGTGTCCTGTGTAAGTAAGACCTGGGCAGGATGGGGTTCTTCTTGCCATCTCCCCTTTTTTTCTGGAAATCGACCTCTTGAGGTAACTCTGAAAAACACTCCTTGTGGTTACGATGACATGCCTGGGGCTACAGGGGCAGGGATGTCTGTGCTCTGATTGTATTCTGAATTAGAACACTGGACCCACAGAGCTTTGTGTGTGCCAGGTGCCTGTATTTAGATAGGGGTGCAGCCCATGTGTGGGGCAAAGCCTCCACGAACAGCCAACAGTGTGAGGTGGGTTCAGCTCCAGAAGCAATCCTTTCCAGGGTGCCCCACCCCAATACCCTTCATTTCCGTGGTTCAGTAGGTGTCCCTTTCCCCAGCCCTCACCCCAGATAGGGTTTCTCTGTGTAATAGGGCCCTGGCTGTCCTAGGCTGGCTCTGTGACCAGGCTGGCCTCAAACTCACAGAGATCCACTTGCCTCTGCCTCGAGAGTGCTGAGATTAAAGGCTGTGCCACCTCGTCCGTCTGGCTGTAAGTGCTCCTTCTTGCTTTTGCCAAAAGTTGAAGAATTTGAAAGTTTTTTTGATCATAGTGGAACACATGCCCCTGTGGCCTGGTGGGGCATCTTTTGGGTATATTCCTAAGAGTGGGATAGTTGGGTCTTCAGGTAGCTCTATTTCCAATTTTCTGAGGAACCTCCAGATTGATTTCCAGAGATATAGCGGCCTTGTTTGTGATAGTCAGAAGCTGGAAACAACCCAGATGTCCCACAACAGAAGAATGGATACAGAAAATGTGGTTCATTTACACAATGGAATTCTACCCAGATGTTAAGAACGAGCACATCCTGAGTTTGGGAGGCAAATGGATGGAACCAGAAAACATCCTGAGTGATGTAACCCAGGCCCAAGAGGACATGCATGGTACACACTCACTAATAAATGGATATTAGCCAGAAAAAAGTACAGAATGCCCAAGATACAGTCCACAGAACTCAGAAAGGTTAACAAGCCTAAGTGAGGACCTCTCAATCCCATTTGGGAGGGAGAAGAAAGCAATCATAAGAGGGGTGGGGAGAGGGAGAGACCTGGGAGGGAAAGGGGACAGGGAGGGGAAGAGAAGAACATGATCAGGTATTGGTGGGGGAAAAGGACCGAAGCCCCGAGGGCCAGCAGAAAGAATGGAAACAGGCAACCTTGGGAGGTAGGAGTGTGTGTGTGTGGGGGGACCCTCCAGAATGTACCAGAGACCTGGGAGGTGAGAGACTCTCAGGATTCAAAGGGAGGGACCTTAGATGAAATGCCCTACAGTGGGGAGAGGGAACTTGTAGAGCCCACCTTCAGCAGAAAGACAGGGGCATCAAGTGAGAGAGGGGGTTGCCATAGTCAAAAACCCTGACCCATAACTGTTCCTGTCTGAAAGAACTGCAGGGACAAAAATGAAGAAGAGCCTGACAAAAAGGAGATCAAGCAACAGGCCCAAAGTGGGATCCAGCTCAAAGGAAGGCCCCAAGGCCTGACACTATGACTGAAGCTATGGAGGGCTCACAGAAAGGGGCCTATCATGACTGCCCTCCAAAAGACTCAACAAGCAGCTGAAAGACTCAGAGCAGATATTTATATCCAACCAATGGACAGAAGCTGCTGACCCCTGTGGTTGAATTAGGGAAAGGCTGGAAGAAGCTGAGGAGGAGGGCAACCCTGTAGGAGAACCAGCAGTCTCAGTTAACCTGGACCCCCAAGATCTCTCAGATCCTGGACTACCAACCAGGCAGCATACACCAGCTGATATGAGGCCCCACAACACATATACAGCAGAGGACTACAGGGTCTGGGTTCAGAGAAGATGCACCTAACCCTCAAGAGACTGGAGGCCCCAGCGAGAGGAGAGGTTTGGTGGGTAGGGAGTGGGGGGAGGGGCTGTGGGGACATCCTCATAGGGACAATGGTGGGGAGGAGGTATAGGATATGGAAAAGTCAGAGGGTGGACTGAGAGGGGGATAAAATCTGGAATGTAAAAAAGTAAAATTAAATAAAAATGTAAGTCATTAAAAAGGTTTTTGATGTCTAGTACTTTGGATTTATTTAATGTCCTTTTACTCTTATTGCTCAAGAATGGAAGGGCTAGCCGGGCGTGGTGGCGCACGCCTGTAATCCCAGCACTCGGGAGGCAGAGGCAGGCGGATTTCTGAGTTCGAGGCCAGCCTGGTCTACAGAGTTAGTTCCAGGACAGCCAGGACTACACAGAGAAACCCTGCCTCGAAAAACCAAAAAAAAAAAAAGAAAAAAAAAAAAAAAAGAAAAGAATGGAAGGGCTAGAGAGATGGCTCAGCAGTTAAGAGCACTGACTGCTCTTCCAGAGGTCCTGAGTTCAATTCTCAGCAACCACATGTTAGTGCACAAACATCTGTAATGGAATCCAATGCCCTCTCCTTGTGTGCAGAAGACAGCTCCAGGGTACTCACATAAATAACTTTTTTTATTGTTTGTTTTGGATTTTTGTTTGTTTGGTTTGGTTTGGTTTTGGAGACAGGGTTTCTCTGTATAGCCCTGGCTGTCCTGGAATTCACTCTGTAGACCAGGCTGGTCTCAAACTCAGAAATCCGCCTGCCTCTACCTCCCAGAGTGCTGGGATTACAGGCGTGCGCCACTACCGCCCAGGTAACTTTTTTTTTTTTTTTTTAAGAGAAAGAAAAATGAAACCTATTGGAGTTTGGAGTCAAAAGTAGTGTAAGATCCGAAAGAAAAAACAGGGGTACTCCAGCACCCCATGCGTCGGAAACCAGCACCCTGAAACACTCACGAGAGACAGACCTGATGCAATTTGCAAGAGGATTTTAATTTCCAGAGCTGGGGGGTGGGGGGAGGGTCACAGTCTCCCTATGCAGGGTAAAAGAAGTGAGCCCCAGTGTGGGCTGGCTTGGATTGGCCTTTTCTAGGCTTATAACAGAACCTGCCTACCACAAGCTTCTAAGCCAATCAGTTCAAACCATCCGAACCCGCTCTCTGAGAACCTATCAACCTCTCACAGAGGCCGGAAGAACTAGTTAAGTCATTTCTGCTTTCGTGGCCACCACGCACAGGGTCGCGCCTACCCTCCCCCACTGGCAATAGGGGGGACCTAAGCGCCCTCCTAAGCAGGAGTTCCACAGCCCCCATGGTGATCCTGCCAGCCCCCAGCCGCGCTTGTCCTTGCCACAGCCGCTCTGCGGGGCAAGATGGGAAAAGGCGCCAGGGACACTCCCAGAGGTTCGTGGTCAGACCCTGGAGGCGGGTGGGATATGTGCACACTTCCAGGCTAACAAAGAGTGGACTGAACCTGTGCTCCTTTGGGGTCACCCAAGACTCAGGCACGGGGAATTCCTAGCTTGCAACCTTATCCTTTCATTAGTTTTGTTTTTTCCTTAGAATAAATAAATAAATAAATATAAATATAAATACACACACACACACACACACACACACACACACTATGATAAAGAACCTAAGACTTTTTTTTTTTTTTCCAAGACAGGGTTTCTCTGTGTAGCCCTGGCTGTCCTGGAACTCACTCTGTAGACCAGGCTGGCCTCGAACTCAGAAATCCGCCTGCCTCTGCCTCCCAAGTGCTGGGATTACAGGCGGGCACCACCACAGCCCGGCAGAACCTAAGACTTTTAATATTTAACTTTTCACATAAGACCAATGAAGTATCATATACTGGTGCTACACATCAATTCACATCCTGCTTTAGTACAAAACCACCTGATGACACTGTGTGTGTGAGGACAAACTTCCAACCAGCTCTTCCATTCTTATCTTGCTAAAAGGAACTACAGAAAAAGTAGAGAAAAAGTGGTGGTTCACACTTTTAATCCCAGCACTTGGGAGGCAGAGGCAGGCAGAGTACGAGGCCAGCCTGGTGTACAGAGTGAGTTCCAGGACAGCCAGGGCTATACAGAGAAACCCTGTCTCGAAACACACGCACACACTCACGGTTTTACTATAGAGAAAATGGCCCATTAAGAAAAACACTGACGAAAGCTAGGCCTGGTCTACAAAGTGAGTGACTTCCAGGACAGCCAGGGGTACACAGAGAAACCCTGTTTTGAAAAACAAGAACAAGGAAGAAAGAAAAAAAAAACATAAATAAATCATAGAAGAAAGTCAGATAATAGAACTAGTTCTTACTTTTATAACCAGCGGTTAGAAACCCCCAAGAGGGGGTGCACCGTTCCTGGAGGTACTGCAATACCAGGTCGATGCGTGGAGTGGACGGAGCAAGCTCCTATTCCAACTCCTAGTTCCAAAAATCCATTTAATATATTGTCCTCGGATAGAGGACGTATCAGATATTAAACTGATAAGAACAGATACTACACTTGATCTTAGCCAAAAGGCCGAGAAGCGATAACGAGCATGGGTATCATGGCCGGTGCGGTTCTCTCATTGTCCCACTTTAACTCGTGGTGAGCGTCGGCGTACTTCGGTCTCCTTTCTGTGCTCCCTCACCTTCCCCAAGAAAAGCACTGGACTCTGCTACAAACTTCTTACGCTCTTCAGGCTCATGAAAAACTTCATATGTATATGGGACCCCTGCATTTATCGCCCATAGAAGCATGGTCTCCAGTCTAATTTGCATGGTCCGTCCTGCCGTGGGGGCGTGGCCACCGGGAGCTGACTCCACCTCGGCGCCGCCCTGAGTGAGCCTCTGGAGATTTCTTTTGCTATAGGTGAAGGACAAAGCAGAAAACGATTTGATGGGCTTCTTGGTGGCCGGTGTTCACCCCTTCTCGAAGACAACATAGCTGACACACAATACACAAAAGCAAAGCCCAGACTTTATTATAGTTAAGTAGTTAATTTATAGGCAGTTTCTTTTTGTTGTTGTTGTTGTTGTTTTTGTTTTTTTGAGACAGGGTTTCTCTGTATAGCCCTGGCTGTCCTGGAACTCACTCTGTACACCAGGCTGGCCTCGAACTCAGAAATCTGCCTGCCTCTGCCTCCCCAGTGCTGGGATTACAGGCGTGCAGAGTTTCTTACCATAGCCCTGCCTGACTTCAAACGTGGAATTCCTGTCTTGGCCCCCTGCTAGGATTAGAGGTGTGTGTGCCAATCCCCTGGCAGCTAAAAGCTCTTCATAAGTTGAGAACCGTTTCTGTGATGTGGGTTGGGTTCTTTTGTCTTCCTTCTTTCCTTTTTCCTTTTTGATACATAACGTTCTGGGACTCAAAATGTAGTTCATGTTGTGGGGCATTCACCAGAGAAGACTGCTTGAAAGTGGATTTAAGACAATAAAAAGGCCAGCAACAGCCCGGTGTGGTGGCGCACGCCTGTAATCCCAGCACTTGGGAGGCAGAGGCAGGCGGATTTCTGAGTTTGAGGCCAGCCTGGTCTAAAGAAAAAAAAAAAAAAAAAGGCCAGCAACTACACAGGGTGTTCAGGATCTCACTGTAGTCCCCAGCCTTTGTTTTTGTTTTTGTTTTCTTTGCTTGTTTGGTTTTTTTTGTTGTTGTTGTTGTTGTTGTTTGTTTTTTTGAGACAGGGTTTCTCTGTGTAGTCCCGGCTGTCCTGGAACTCACTCTGTAGACCAGGCTGGCCTTGAACTCAGAAATCCACCTGCCTCTGCCTCCCGAGTGCTGGGATTACAGGCGTGCGCCACCACCGCTGCCCGGCTCTTGTTTTTGTTTTCTGAGACAAGATTTCTCTATATAGCCCTGGCTGTCCTGAAACTCACTCTGTAGACCAGGCTGGCCTCGAACTCAGAAATCTGCCTGCCTCTGCCTCCCAAGTGCTGAGATTAAAGGTGTGCACCACCACTGCCCTGCCCCAGTCTTTTTCAGGGTGTGCTTTAGCACAAAAACCATGTTCTGGGTTGGCATACTTCAGATAACAAGGACAGTTAGCCAGAAGCAAAATTACAGAAGTCAAAAAGCGAGTTTAGTACATTTAGAGACTACAGACTTTGACGGATTAGGCCTTTGTTTTAGCTTAGGCAACTGATGCTGTCTATGTCCTGAGTTTTATAGCCCGAGTGGTACTTCCATCATGGAGTGAGTCTGGGGGCCTTCTACCACCTGGGATCCGTCACAGTCCATACTGGCTTTAAATTTGAAATCCTCCTGCTTCAGCATCTTGAGTGCTAGAATTACAAGCTTGAGTCATTACTCCCCGACTTGGTTTATTTGTTTGTTGAGGCAAGATTTTTGTGTGTAGCCCTGGTTGTCCTGGAACTCAGAGATCCATCTGTGTCTGCCTCCGAATGCTGGGATTAATAAGTGTGTCACCATGCCAGGCTCTCTGGATTTGTTTTGTCTTTATCTTATCTGTATGCATTATTTGTTTGGGGTGGTTTGTTTGTTTGTTGCATGAGTTCTCTCTCTCTCTCTCTCTCTCTCTCTCTCTCTCTTTGTGTGTGTGTGTGTGTGTGTGTGTGTGTGTGTGTGGTGTGTATAAGACTGAGGATCCAGTCTACCACTCTGCAGTCTGTTTAGAATCCTGGTCTTAACATCATCAAAAGTCACAGGCAACACTATGGGTCAGACCCACATGATTCCTTGGTCTTCTGGACCTGGAGATGGACTCCAAATGTCAAGAGAGGTGAAAATCTTCCTAGTTTAGGGATGGTTCTCCTAAGAGGTGGTGTATCAGACAAGGAAGGATAGAGTGACAGAGCAGCGGGCTTGAGCGGTCTTAAGAGCCTCAAGTCAGCCGGGTGGTGGTGGCGCACACCTTTAATCCCAGCACTTGGGAGGCAGAGACAGGCAGATTTCTGAGTTCGAGGCCAACCTGGTCTACAGAGCGAGTTCCAGGACAGCCAGGACTACACAGAGAAACCCTGTCTCGAAAAAACCAAAAAAAAAAAAAAAATAAAAAAAATAAAAAAATAAAAGAGCCTCAAGTCAGGGGATTCCCCATTGCCTTTCATGCACCAAGCCTCATCAGCCCTGACCCTCTCACCTCTACATGGACCCAGGCCTACCTTGTAGGAAGTCCAGCACCAGACATCTGTCTTTACCTGCACTCTGGTGGTCCCTAAAACCTTCCCATGCTCAGTCCAACTATACAACCTCTCAGCCTTCCGAAGAGCCATTTTCTGCACTGCCCCTTAGCTGACTTCTTCAAATCTGTAGGTGCCTCCAGTCTGTCCTACCTGCTCCTCTTTCTCAGCTCTTGCACACTGGGGGCCACTCCCCTTTCCTGTCCCAAGTCCCCACTTTCCTTTGTGTCAGGCACTTGTATTTTTGTGGTCCTTTAAATTCTACACTTGGGGACTCAAAAAGATAGCTCAGTGGTTAAGAGTATGTACTCTGGGGCTGACGAGATGTTTCAACTGTTAAGAGCGCGGGCTGCTTTTCCAGAGGATCCAGATTCAGTCGCCACCATCCACAAGGCAGCTCACAACCGTCCGTAACTTCAGTTGCAGGGAGATTCAATGCCTTCTGACCTCCATGGGCGCTGCACACACATGGTGCACAGACATATAAAGGCAAAACATAAAACCCTTAAACATAAAATAAAGTTTATAAAATTTACAAAAATCTGTCTCGCTTTCATTCCCAAGAGCATTTGATTTTCATTTGGGAGACCTCGGTTCAAGCTCTGGCTGTGTTACTGTGTCCTGGGGACCAGGTGTCTGAGAGCCTTTAAGAGGGTCAAAGGCTAGACTTGGAGCCCCGCCTCCACCTCTCAGCTGACTTGCTGTGTAATCTTGGTTGAACTGGTTCTCTGTTTTCCTAGGTTTCTTCTCATACAAACCTGGGAGGCCAGACTAACCGGCTCGGGGATTATCCCAGTGTTCACTGCTTCACCCAGTTTCCAACCTCAATCCCGCCTTTCAACTAGAGGAGCTGTCCTCGGTGCTGAACCGTTGAGTGTTGTGTGCCTAGGCTGAGCTCTGCTCTCAACAGATCCTGGCTGTTCTCAAGGCACCCAGAGCCTGCTGAGCTCTACACCCACAGAACACCGCAGAAGCCCGAGAAACTGGGTGAGGAAGATGGCTCAATGATGGCTCTGGATAGATGGCTCAGTGGTTAAGAGCACTGACTGCTCTTCCAGAGGTCCTGAGTTCAAATCCCAGCAACCACATGGTGGCTCACAACCATCCTTAATGAGATCGGATGCCCTCTTCTGGTATGTCTGAAGACAGTTACAGTGTACTTACATATAATAAATAAATAAAACTTAAAAAAGAAAAAGAAGATGGCTCAATGAATAAAGCAGTTGCCATGCAAGTGTGAAGAATGAAGTTCAAATCCCCATGCCCCTACATCTACTTATCTAAATCTCTGGGGCAAGAGATAGGATGCTCTGAAGAGATCCCCTTTTTCTCCCCACAGTGTTTAAGGATAGCCTGTGGTCACATGTATCACCTACACATAAAGTTTTTAGGAAAATGTATTGTTTGTTTTAAAAATGTATTCTCCAGGAATAAGCTTAAAAACCTTTGTTTTCGGGAGCTAGAGAGGTGGCTGGCTCCATGGTTAAGAACACTGCTGCTCTTACAGGTGACCCAGGTTTGATCTTCAACACCAGTATTTACACAGTTCACAACTGTCTACAACTTGGGGCTGGAGAGATGGCTAAGAGGTTAAGAAAACTGGCTGCTCTTCCAGAGGTCCTGAGTTCAATTTGCAGTAACCACATGGGGATTTCAAAACCATCTATAATGAGATCTGGTGCCCCTCTTGTGGGCTGCAGGCATACCTGCAGGCAGAACACTGTATGTATATATATATTTAAAGCTGTCTATAACCCTAGTCCTGGGGAATCCAGTACCACCTTCTGGCTTCCTAGGGGACCAGGCATGCGTGTGTTCACAAGCATGCAGACAAAACACCCACATATGGTCAGGCAGTGGTGGCATTTGGGTGACAGAGGCAGGGGAATCTGAGTTTGAGGCTAGCCTGGTTCTACAAAGTGAGTTCCAGGACAGCCAGGCCTACACAAAGAGAACCTGTCTAAAAAACAAACAGACAAACAAAAACAAAAAAACCATCCAATACATATATTTAAGAAATATCGTGCTTATTAGAATTCTTGTGTGTGGATAATAAGTGGGGTGGGGCTATGTGGAGGTCAGAGGACAACTTAAGGGCTCCTCCCTCTACCATGTGGGTCCCCAGAATCAATTTCTGGTTGTCAGGCTTGATGGCAAGTGCCTTTATTAACTGAATTATCTTGCCAATCCTACTATAGGTATTAAAAGACAGCTACAGCCGGGCGTGGTGGCGCACGCCTGTAATCCCAGCACTTGGGAGGCAGAGGCAGGCGGATTTCTGAGTTCGAGGCCAGCCTGGTCTACAGAGTGAGTTCCAGTACAGCCAGGACTACACAGAGAAACCCTGTCTCGAAAAAAAACAAACAAACAAAAGGCAGCTACATATTTCTGTTGGATTTTAATATTTATATATCTGCTTTATCTTTTTATTTTGTTTTTCCAGACAGGATTTCTCTGTCACTGAACTCACTTTATAGATTAGGTTGGACTCGAACTCACAGAGATCCACCTGCCTCTGCCTCCCAAGTGCTGGAATTAAAGGCGTGTGTCATTACCACTCTGCCAGCTTTATCTTCTTAATATTTTCTTTGGGTCTATTTTCCTCAGATAATTTATCTTTCAAGCTTTCTGTATTCTGATTTGGTAAAGATCCTACAGCTGGATTTATGCTTGCATGCAGGTGTGCGTGAAGCTGTGCATGCAGGTGTGCAGGCAGGTGTACATGCAGGTGTGCAGGCAGGTGTACATGCAGGTGCGTGAAGCTGTGCATGCAGGTGTGCAGGCAGGTGTGCAGGCAGGTGTACATGCAGGTGTACATGCAGGTGTGTGCACAGGTGTACACATAGGTGTGTATGCATGTAAATGACAAAGGTCAGTCCTAGATGGTTTTCAGGCACCATCCATTTTGCTATTTCTGTTGTTTTTAACTTTTTTTTAAAAAACATTATCTATCTATTTCATGTATGTGAGTACACTGTAGCTGTCTTCAGTCATACCAGAAGGTGGCATTGTATCCCATTACAGATGGTTGTGAGCCACCATGTGGTTGTTGGGAATTGAACTCAGGACCTCTGGAAGAGCAGTCAGCCATTTCTCCAGCCCTTGTTTTAACTTTTTATTGATTCTTTATGAATTTCACTTCATGTACCCCAATCCCACTCCATCTCCTCATCCCTCCATATCTGCCTTCTGCTCTTTCAGCCTTCTCCCCAAAAGAAAAAAAAAAAAATCTCACCATCAAAGCTGTGGAGATGTCCCTCTTCCTTCCCACAGTGCTTAAGGCCAGCCTATCTCACACATATCACCCAAACATAGATTTTAGAAGCCGGGCGGTGGTGGCGCACGCCTGTAATCCTAGCACTCAGGAGGCAGAGGCAGGCAGATTTCCGAGTTCAAGGCCAGCCTGGTCTACAGAGTGAGTTCCAGGACAGCCAGGGCTACACAGAGAAACCCTGTCTCGACCCCCCCCCCCAAAATCTATTTTTCAGGGGGAAAAGCTTAAAAACCTTTGTTTTAGGGGGCTAGACAGCTTTTCTTACAAATGATCATTGCAGGAAGTCATTGGTCTGCTTCTGGCTTCCGTTACACTATCAGTGCTGGGTCCTTACTGGGTATCCTTGTGTCATGTGTTTTTTTGTTGTTGTTGTTGTTTGTTTGTTTGTTTGTTGCTTTTTGCTCTTTGTTTTTTGTTTTTCGAGACAGGATTTCTCTGTGCAGCCCTGGCTGTCCTGGAACTCACTCTGTAGACCAGGCCGGCCTCGGACTCAGAAATCCACCTGCCTCTGCCTCCCAAGTGCTGGGATTACAGGCGTGCGCCACCACCGCCTGGCTCTTACTGGGTTTCCTCTGGGATATCCTGTTGTCACCCTGTGTAGAGGAGATCTTGCAGCTTTGGTTCTGCAGGTCATGGATGGGTTAGATGTGGGGGTAGGTCAAGTCAAAGCCCTGGATCTGGGTGGTAGCTGAGTTGGTCAGGCCAGCGCTACAGTGGGAGGTAGATCAGTGCTAACTTGACTACTAGCATGCAAAGCACCAGTGACAAGTCTCATTTTCATCTTTTATTTCCTATCACTTTAAAGTACCTGGTCATGCAGATGACTCCCTTGGGTGCTGGAGAAGGAATTATCACCCGTTTACTCAAGGACAAAGATCCGGCAAGACAAAGCACCCCTCCTAGTGCACATCTGAGCTGGGGCAGCTCTTCCAGCTCCTCACAGTGTCCCACTTTGAAGGCAGGCATCTTCTAGACATACCAGCATCCTTTACAGGGCAGGCTCCGAGACTCTGAGTGGCCTGCTCAAGTTCCCTCGGCTTAGTCAAAGACACAACCAGGGGTAAACTTGTGTCTGACACTAAAACTCTAGCTGTTCCCACTACAGATGGCTGGAGTTTCCAGGCTATCTCATCCCCATCCTCCAGAGAAGTTCAGTTGGGACACACACACACACACACACACACACACACACACGGTGAAGCTCAGTTGGGTTTTGTATTTTCTTTCATCTTGACTGAATGCAAACGGTTCCTAGAAGAACAGGGAGAGACACGACATAGGACAGTGCTGGGAAAGATAATTCCAGACAGCTTGTGAGGAGGGAAGGGCCACCAGTGGGTCAGGCGCTACTGCCAGAAACCTCTTGGCCAGTCTCTTGGGAGACACTAGAAGTGAAAAATGAATAAGTTTTATCGCCATATTGTCTCCAGGGCCCACTGAGACGCCAGGCTGAGGAGGGACTGTGTATCTTTTTCCTCCTCAAGATGCTGGAGGACTTACAGGTGTTCTCCATGAGCCTTGGTGGGAACGGCCTCCACCTCCAACACTTCGGGGGGGGGTGCCCAGTTGCCCTGGCAGTGGCCACAGTGGCCACATTGTGAGGTGGTCCGGGTAACAGGCAGGTGTGACCGGGGTGGGAGGCAACAGAAGTGTTTGGGTGCCGTGCCATCACTTTGGGCTTTTCCTGCTCTCACACCTGCTGGGATTTTCTTTTACCACACCATCATGGGTAGCGCGTACCACTGGGAGGCCCGGCGTCGGCAGATGGCATTGGAACGGAGGAAGGGGCTGTTAGCCCAACAGCAAGAGCAGGTGCAGGAGAGGGGCCTGATCCATCAGGGTCCACTACGGGGCATCAGGAGTGGGAAAGGATACCGGACTCCCTAGGAGTTTATCGCTAGCTTGTGAATGCTGTTTGCTGGGGCAGGAGGCAAGTTAGGTCAGTCTTTCTGTCGTAGGCTGGTTAGAAATGGGGATTGTAGCCAAGAGGGTATTTGAAGAGAAGAGGGTCTCACTCCGTTGCCTGGGGTTGACTATGAACTTCTGGGCTCAAAAGATCCTCCTACCTCTGCCACCAGTGACTGGTTCAGGGTAGTGTGTGTGTACATGGCTGGAAAACCACAGTCTGACATTGTAGCCCTTAGCTGGAATCCCTGCCATGTGGTTAGTGAGGATGAGGAGCTGAAGTTTATGTAAGTTTAATTCGTGTATAAAATTAGAGTACCCAATTTACATACTGGAGAATTTTTCTAAGCATTTTTTTGGCATAACTTGAGTGATTCTTTTTCAACTGTATTTTCTTGCTCCCTCAAGGGAGCAAGGGCTCTCTGTGTAGCCCTTTGTAGACCAGGCTAACCTAATAATCAAATTTCCCGACTCCATCTCCAAGTTTTGGGACTATAGGCATGTGCCACCACCGCCTGGCTTTCAAATGCTTTTTTTGTTTGTTTGTTTTGTTTTTGTTTGTTTTTGTTTTTGTTTTGGTTTTTTTGAGACAGGGTTTCTCTGTGTAGTTCGGGCTGTCCTGGAACTCACTCTGTAGACCAGGCTGGCCTCGAACTCAGAAATCCGCCTGCCTCTGCCTCCCAAGTGCTGGGATTAAAGGCGTGCGCCACCACCGCCCAGCTTCTCAAATGCTTTTTTATGTGAAAAAACTTTTCAGTGCATTTCACCACAGAGCCCTAGTTGGCCTGGAGTTTACTCTGTAGACCCAACTGGACTTGAACTCATTGAGATCCACCTCCCCCTGCTTGAGTACTGGAGTTTAAGGTGTATTTTACCATGCCTGACAATGTATTGAAGACTTTCGTATACATGTGCTTTGCTTGCATGTGTATTGATGTACAATGTACTTAGTGTCAGGGGACGATATTGGATCCCAAGACTGGTGTCATAGTTGTGAGTTGTCACATGCTTGGAAATGAACCTCAGTCCCATGGGATAGCAGCCAGTGCTCTTAACCACTGACTCATCTCTCCAGTCCCCCAGACTTACTTTGTGTGTGTGTGTGTGTGTGTGTGTGTGTACGTGCACACGCGCTTGCAAACCCTTAAGAGGACAAAAAAAGGTGTCAGATTCCTTGAGGCTGGAGTTTACTATGTGGATGGTTGTGAGCTGCCTGATATGGGTCCTGGAAACTTAACGCAGCTCCTTGGAAAGGAAAGCAAACATTCTTTACTGAGGAGTCATCTCTAAGCCCTGCGCTCAAATGCTTCTAATAAAAATTCAGTGTACTTGTGGCTGGAGAGATGACTTTAAGAGTGCACTCACTGGCCGGGCGGTGGTGGCGCACGCCTGTAATCCCAGCACTTGGGAGGCAGAGGCAGACAGATTTCTGAGTTCGAGGCCAGCCTGGTCTACAGAGTGAGTTCCAAGACATCCAGGGCTATACAGAGAAACCCTGTCTCAAAAACAAAACAAAAAACAAACAAACAAACAAAAAACCACAAACACAAAGGACCCAGGTTTGATTCTTAGCACCCAAAGGGTGACCTCTAGCTTGTGGCAATCCTCCTGTCCTTCCAAGTTCTGGGATAGTAAGTGTGTGTCACCACATCCAGAAAACCCATTTTAATATACTTAGTAAACCCTGGCGATGGAATTACAGGCAGCTGTGAATGCTAATGTGGGTGGTGGGAACTCAGGTCCGCTGAGAGAGGGATGTACGTGCTCGTAACTATGGAGCATCTCTCCAGCCCCAGGGACTGCTCTTCATCCTCTGGCTTTAACAGCTGCTTTCAATGCCTAGTTCCAGCCTAGTAAATAGATGCTGAGACTGACCACTTCCTGGTCATGAAGCAAGCAAGGGAGACAGCCATTCAGAACCATGCCTGGGCTACTGTCCTGGAGAATGAAAACCACCTAGACCCTAGCCCCAGCCTCTAATCCAGAGGATCAGAGGATAGAGACACTTCTGGAAGCCTACGCTTCTTCCTTATACTCCCTTGCTCCACTGCCCAGTTTATCTTGTAGGTGAGTGATTGCTTGGGTGAGGAGAGATGATGTCACTTGCTGGGGGTTTCTTGCTAGGAAGCAAAAAAACAGGAAGAGAAGAAACAGCGTTTTGAGAAAACATCTCAGCCACATCAGGATTCGAAAGGACCCCACCAGGATTCAAAAGGACCCCACCAGGATTCGAAAGGACCCCACCAGGATTCAAAAGGACCCCACCAGGATTCAAAAGGACCCCACCAGGATTCAAAAGGACCCCACCAGGATTCAAAAGGACCACCACCTGCACAGCCACAACAGCCTGCACAGCCACAGCAGCGCGCACAGCCACAGGAGAAGGCACAAGCACAGCCACAGCCACCTGGGCCAAAGCCACAAAAGGAGCAAGAACCTCCCACACAGACCACCTTCAAGGTCGGTCTCCAGAAGGACGCCCAAAAGCAAGGACCCCAGACTAAACCAGCGGGAGCTCAACAAGATGGCCAGCAGTCCTGTAGAGTGTGTGATAAACCCCCCATCCTTCCAGGCCGTGAGTATGCCACCTGCGAGGGCAGGAGGTGAGGGGCCCCTGACACCCACCCCAGTCCTGTAGTTAAGCAGCTCTATTGGTTCCCTGTCCTGCCCAATCCTTCCCGGCACCCTTGTCCTCTGACAGCCTTAAGTGGCCTCCTTCTGGATGGATTTCCTCCAACCTAAGGCAGCAAGGAAGCTTCCGAAGAGAGTGATTGGGTAGGCGTCGGTCACTTTTCCAGGGCGTGGCAGAGAAGGTGGGGATGTTATAGGCTCACATCAGATAAAATCTGAGCCCTGTAAAGTCTGGAACAGGGAACCCCAGAATGGCTTCCTAGTGGAGATTCCTCACGGGAGGTTCAGCCTGTGTCTAGCCCCAGGAAGGGCCTATTCCCACCCCCGGCCTCCTTAGCAACTGCCAGATGAGTGACTTGTGCTTTGTATCATCAGGTCCCACGAATGCTTGCCAGTCTGGCTCTTCTAAATATTCCCGACTCACGGTGAGAGGCAAAGGGGCTCTGGCTGAGTGTGAATGCAGGGCC
Organism: Apodemus agrarius; assembly: GCA_964023405.1. NCBI lineage: Eukaryota > Metazoa > Chordata > Mammalia > Rodentia > Muridae > Apodemus > Apodemus agrarius. The sequence goes on along the minus strand of OZ030015.1, from coordinate 88,403,485 downwards.
TCCTGTGCCTGTGGAAGCCGAGGAGGATTTCTTAGCATAGGTCCAGGGAGAGAAGTGGAACCATTTCAAAGTCATTACTAGGTTTTGTTTTGAAATTTGTTTTATGGTACAGGGAATTGAACCCAGGGCCTTGTGCATGCTAGTCAAATGCTCTACCCCTGGGCTATTATTGTCCCTATCTACTCTACCATCCTTAAAAAAAAATATTTTTTACTTAAAAAAAAAAAAAAGGGAATTGTTACTTGTATAATTTTGTGCATGGGTGGCTATCTGAGGCCAGAAGACAGCAATGAATTCCCCAGAGCTGGAATTAGAGGTGGTTGTGAGCTGTCTGGTGTGGGTGTTGGAAACAGCAAAAACTTTTTTTTTTTTGTTTCAAGACAAGGTCCCTCTGTGTAGCCCTGGCTGTTCTGGATCTCCATCATAGACTGGCCTTGAGTTCATAGACATCCGCCTGCCTCAGCCCCCAGCATGCTGGGGCTACAGGCATGTGCTCCCTACCTCTCGCCTGCTGAGCCCCAGGCTTCTTCTTCTTTAGTTTCAGGCAGGATCTTGTTACAGCTCCTGGGCTTGCTTTGAACTCACTCAGTACCTCAAGCAAGCCTTGAACTTGAGGTTTTACTTCTGAGTCACCAGGCCAGACTACCAGCTGGTAACTTTTTTTTTTTTTTTTTGGTTTTTCGAGACAGGGTTTCTCTGTGTAGTCCTGGCTGTCCTGGAACTCACTTTGTAGACCAGGCTGGCCTCGAACTCAGAAATCCACCTGCCTCTGCCTCCCAAGTGCTGGGATTACAGGCGTGTGCCACCACGCCCGGCCAGCTGGTAACTCAATCATCTTATAAAATGGCAGGAGTGAGGGGGCGCTGGCACCAAGGGCAAGCCCCCCCTCCCACCCCCCCTGGTTCTCAGCAGTTTAGGCTGAAGAGCAGCTGCTCTGTTTGATTTTTCACATTGATATTTCGGTTTTCTCAAAGCAGCACACCCAGAAACAACTAACTTTTGCTTCCTGTCTTTTCATCTTTCTTTTTTTTAGTCAACTAATTACATCCAGCAGTGGTGATCCAGAGATGGACTCCAAGACCTGATGATACCATAAAGCGAAAACAAAACCAAAACCCAAAAATCAAGCAACCAAAAAAAAAAAAAAAACCACCCAAACACCACCACCAAAAAAAGAAAGAAGAAAAAAAGTCAGACAGCAACCACGCTTTCTTTCCACCTAGCAATCTAAGCCAAACAAACAAACAAAGAAACAAACAAAAACAAACCACCAGTTGCATTTGGAAAGAAGGCTAGCTGGGATTAAAATGTAATTCCTGGAAAGAACCAAGAGACTGGTTAATGAGCCCAGGATGAGGGATGGGGGTCCATGCCAGGCTGTTTGCGGCCAAGCCCAGGAGAACACGGTCTCGAGGCCCCACCCCCATGCCTGGCCCACGCTTGCCCCTCCTACAACTATTACCTCTGCTCCTTGCTGATGACGGACTCAACGAGCATCACTAGAACCGAGCCCATGCTTATTGAGATACAGCCTGAGAAGGGAGGGGCTGCGATGCACTAGAGCGGCTGCAGAATCAGGGGCGGGGCTGCGGGGCGGGGGTGGGGCCGGTAGAGCCGAATATAGTTCTGGGCCCATACTAGGTATTGAGCTGTTAAAACAGGTGATGCAGGAGGGGACTGAGAAAATCCAGGAGAGAGAGGTGTTCTAACAATGGGCTCAGGACGCGTGGCCTTAGAAAGGAGAAGAGCTTGCCTGCTGAAGTCCTCAAGCCTCTTTCTTCCTACCATCATACTTTGCACTTAGCAAAGGGCCAGGAGATTCCCAGTCCAGGCTGGAAGAAGAGGCAGGGCTGGGGAGCCTCAGTATCAGCCTCCAGTGTTGGATATAACCCTGTGGCCATCAGTCGTGTAGGGCCACACCCCAGGTCCCTAGTGTTATGGCTGGACCCCACACCCCCACACCCCACAGTCACCTGGCTTCAGCCAGGTTTGCCCCACCCCACAGTTACCTGGAAACAGTCAGGTAACCTAGCCCACTATAAAAGGGACTGCGTGGCCCCTCCTCAATCTCTTGCCCACGCTCTCCTCTCTTGTCCTTTTTTTTTTTTTTTTTTTTTTTTTTTTTTACTCTCCCTTGTCAGTTGCCCCCCTGCTCCCCCTCTCTCCATGTGGCCATGGCCAGCTCTCACCTCTCTCTCTCTTTACTTTTCTCTTTTCTTTCCCCCTACTTTTCTATAATAAAGCTTTAAAATCATGGGCTCTCCTTTTTTTTTTTTTAAAGATTTATTTATTGTGCCAGGCGTGGTGGCGCACGCCTGTAATCCCAGCACTTGGGAGGCAGAGGCAGGCAGATTTCTGAGTTCGAGGCCAGCCTGGAGTGAGTTCCAGGACAGCCAGGGCTACACAGAGAAACCCTGTCTCGAAAAAAAAAAAAGTTATTTATTGTTATATGTAAGTACACTGTAGCTGACTTCAGACACACCAGAAGAGGGCGTCAGATCTCATTACGGATGGTTGTGAGCCAACATGTGGTTGCTGGGAATTGAACTCAGAACCTTTGGAAGAGCAGTCAGTGCTCTTAACTGTTGAGCCATCTCTCCAGCCCTCTCTTCTTCTTTTTCTTTTTCTTCTTTCTTCTTTCTTCTTTCTTCTTTCTTCTTTCTTCTTCTTCTTCTTCTTTTGGTTTTTTTCTTTTTTTTTGGTTTTTTCAAGACAGGGTTTCTCTGTGTAGCCCTGGCTGTCCTGGAACTCACTCTGTAGACCAGGCTGGCCTCGAACTCAGAAATCCACCTGCCTCTGCCTCCCAAGTGCTGGGATTACAGGTGTACGCCACTACCGTCCGGCTCTCTCTTCTTTTTCTTTCTTTTCTTTTTTTTGTTTGCCTCTCCCTCCGGCCTCTCTCTCCACCACCACCCGCCATGGGCTCTCTTTCTTATCTAAACCAGTCTCCAGCCGCCAGACCAGACCAAGGACTCGCACCCCTCAGCTGGATCTCCCTCAACAGGTATACGGCCCGCATCAGAACGGCCCCGCACTCCAGGAAGACACAAATCCTATGAAGGCCTTTCTGCTCTAATTCTAAGAAAGCCTCCCTTAGTCACAACGGGGGACCAGTGGGTCACTTCACATTAACACAGGGCATCAGCTCTGGTCAGGAGCCTTATGTTAGCGTAGTCTAGGGATGACACCTGAATGGAGCAGTTGGGACAGTATGGAGACTGGCTTGGAACTAGAATAGTAATCAAAAACAGTCTAGGGATACACACAGAAGAAAGCCTTGTGGATAATCTCTCAGAAGCCAGAGAAGCAGAACTTGTCTCAAAGGGTCTTGGAAGCCTGCGTGGCTATTGTAACAGAAACCTTTGTAGTCTGGGGAGGTAGCCAGTTAGTAAAGCTGCAAGTATACCTCACAAGTACAAAGAAAGGCCTTAGCATCATCCTCAGAACTCATGTGCACTGGCTGGTTCTGTGTCAGCTTGACACAGGATACAGTCATCACAGAGAAAGGAGCCACCAGGCAGTGGTGGCGCATGCCTTTAATCCCAGCACTTGGGAGGCAGAGGCAGGTGGATTTCTGAGTTCGAGGCCAGCCTGGTCTACAGAGTGAGTTCCAGGACAGCCAGGGCTACAACAGAGAAACCCTGTCTCGAAAAACCAAAACCAAAACCAAAAACCAAAACCCAAACCAAACCAAAACAAAAAAAAAAAAAGAGAGAAAGGAGCCTCACTTGAGGAAATGCCTCCATGAGATCCATCTGTAGGACATTTTGTTAAAGCAGTGCTCCCCGGGAGAGGGTCCAGCTCATGGTGGGTGTTACCATCCCCAGGCTGGTGGTCCTGGGTTCTGTAAGAAAGCAGGTTGAGGATCTGGAGAGATAGCTCAGCAGTTAAGAGCACTGACTGTTCTTCCAGAGGTCCTGAGTTCAATTCCCAGCAACCACATGGTGGCTCACAACCATCTATAATGGGATCTGATGCCCTCTTCCAGTCTGTGAAGATAACAGTGTACTCATATAATAAACAAACAAACAAACAAATCTTAAAAAAAAAAAAGATTGAGCAAGCCAGAAAAGCAAGTTAGTAATCAGCACACACACACCCGCACATCCACCCATGGCCTCTGCATCAGCTCCCACTTCCCTGTGTGAGTTCCTGTCCTGACTTCCTCCAAAGATGGACTGTGATCTGGAAGTGTAAGCCAAATAAACCTTTTTCTCCCCAACTTGCTTTTTGGTCGTGGTGTTTTGGTTGCAGGAATAAAAACCCTGACTAAATCATCATGTAAGGAAAGCTAGGCATGGTGGCATGTGCCACCACATGCTTGAGATCCACACTAGGGAGGTGGACACAACTAGCTACCCTGGAATGTGACTTTTCTTCTTAAGGACAGTGCCTGGCACAGGGACACACACACACCTTTAATCCCAGCCCTGGGGAGGTAGAGGCAGGCAGATCTCTGTAAATTTGAGGCTAGCCTGGCCAACATAGTGAATTCCAGGATAGCCAGGGCTACACAGTGAGACTCTGTCTCAAAATAAAACATAGTTAAAAAAAAACCAAAAAACAGTACCCAAAAGAACAGGATGTGCTCTGAGCTCCACACGCTTGTGCACAAACACTCACATACAAAACCAGGTACTTTGTGAGATGTAGAACACCAGCACCCCTCTTTTCTGTCCAGGAATCCCCCTTTTCCTTTCCGCATAGCTAAATAACAATTTATTGTTAGAAATCTTTTACATTGGATGGTTTATACAGTTCAACCTCAGCTTGACTTCCCTGGGTCTCTGTTTGGTTGGTATACCTTAGCCCTGGCTACCCAGGAGGGAAAGCCTGGTGAAGACAGACTTCCTCTCCCTCCGTGAGCCCCAGGCTAGTTAGCCAGTTCTGTTACCACCATTTCCTGGCACACATCACCCTTTGACTTTGTACCTGTCCGTGGGCAAAGGCTAGCTAGTCAGGAACACAGGTTCCTGCTCTCCTGCAACACACATATCATCTCCGCCTGGAGTCCAGGAAACTGGGAGTTCCCTGTGGTTTGGCTCCAGTGTAGTGACAGGCAAGGAAGGAAATTCTGGTGAATCTGGTCTCTCTTCACAGTCACATCCCAGAGGACAGCAGAGGCCTTGGGAACAGAGGCTAGGCCTGATGCAGAGAATCCATGAGAGCCCCACCACTTTGGCCCAATAGCAACAGCTTATGTCCTTCAGGCTTTCTGAACAGCCCCCTGGGCCTGCTCCACTCCCTGTCTTACCTGTGTGCACTCACATGGGCTCTGGATTGTGGGCTTAGAAATTTTCCTCTAGCCGGGCGGTGGTGGCGCACGCCTTTAATCCCAGCACTTGGGAGGCAGAGGCAGGCGGATCTCTGAGTTCGAGGTCAGCCTGGTCTACAGAGTGAGTTCCAGGACAGCCAGGGCTATACAGAGAAACCCTGTCTCGGAAAAAAAAAAAAAAAAAAAAAAAAAAAAAAAAGAAAGAAATTTTCCTCTAATAAATTCCTCTGCAAATGGCTCTGCCTTTGCTCTAGGGTACACCGGATGGCTTCTGCTCAGCTACTTGGCTTCTGCTATGAAGATAGCATTAGAGCTATCCTATAGAGAAGAGGTTTAGATGGTAAAAGTCTGCCTTCCCGGAAACCAGGGATAGTATCCCAAATCAGGAAGAATGAGGACCTTACTGTCAACCATTTACTGAAAGAAGTAGTCTACCATCATTATCATCATATGACCAAAGCAGACAGCATGGGAGAACATTTATAGTCACCTAAGACGACCTTGGAAACAGCACTGCATATCCCCAAAAGCCACCTATTACTGGGAGAACTTGAAAAAGATCCATCCGTGCCGCAAAGTCTAGATAAAACCACAGCTTTCTCTTCATTGCAATTGAAGACCCACCATGGTAGAGCTGGGTAACCAACATGCTCAGTCCCAAGACAATGCCAAGTCAGATGTTCCTCCGCACAGACCGTGGGTAAGAGCCATCAGACGTGACTCCAGGGGGTCAGGGGACTATGACATTGCTACAGAAGCGCCACGGGCTCAGGGTGGTAGGGGAAGAAGGCACGGCCAAACAAAGTCACTCCAGGCTTCCCTTGAGCGCCATGGAGCTGAGCTGCAGACCAGCTTGCAGGTGCCTGGAGTACAGGGGCAGCAGACAGATCAGGCTGGGCGAGGGCGCTCCAGGTGGGGCACGGACATGTTTTCCCTGCAGTCCACATATTCGAAGCTCTCGAAGGGCAGCTGCTGTGGGTGGCTCAGGTAGGAGCAGGTCAGAGAACCCCTGGAGAGGAAGTGGGGCTTGTTATAAGGTCTGGGAGGGAAAGGACAGCTTTGGCCTGGTTCTACTACGTGTGTGACGCTGGCGTCCTAGGACCTCCCTCCCTGTTCCTTCTGCTCCCTACTCTGCCAGGGCACTGAGGCAGCTGCCTCACCTGTGTTCTGGAAGCTTCCGACAGGGCACATAAGTCAAGATCTGGGACAGGCCCTAGGATTTGCTAATCTCTGGAGCTAACAAAGACTCCTATCAGCTACCATGACTCACTCTCTACTTCGTGAAATGCAGCTAAGGCAAGACTGAAGTGGGAGAGGGGACAGAGGCGTGCTACACCATACTTACTGGATAGTCAAAAGAACATGGTGGACTCTGATTTTCGGCCACGTACAGATTTTGCTGAGAGAGAGAGAGAGAGAGAGAGAGAGAGAGAGAGAGAGAGAGAGAGAAACATTGAGCTTTGTTTTACAGTAAGCAGATGGTCAGGAAACTCAGAGGGGACTTATAAGTCCCAATGCACACTGTTTTCTTCCCTCCCATCAGGAGCCTCTAAGATGTCACTTTTTTTTTCTTTTTCCCTGAGACAGGGTTTCTCTGTATAGCCCTGGCTGTCCTGGAACTCACTGTGTAGACCATGCTGGCCTCAAACTCAGAAATCCGTATGCCTCTGCTTCTCAAGTGCTGGGATTAAAGGCGAGCGCCACCACCGCCCAGCTTAAGATGTCACTCTTAACTCTTTGTTTTCTAGCATGAGCCTAGCCACCTGGCCATCCATATTCCTGGCCCAGGCACATGCTGACCTCTCCCTTGGCAGAAAACCAGATATTAGTCTTCCACAGAGAGAGAGATTCAAAGAGTCCAACTCACATAAAGATTAACAAAATTCCACCCTGTTATTCTAATCTAGGCACAACAGGAAGAGGCTGTGAACTTTTACCCTTGCACATTGCAGTCCTGGCCACAAAAGGGCAGGCCTGAGGCAGGTTCCTGAGTTGGAAGCAACCAGGAAACTGGTAATCAGAAAGTGGATACTTTTAACATTTAAAAGTGCATTTAGCCGGGCGGTGGTGGCGCACGCCTTTAATCCCAGCACTTGGGAGGCAGAGGCAGGCGGATCTCTGAGTTCGAGGCCAGCCTGGTCTACAGAGTGAGTTCCAGGACAGCCAGGGCTATACAGAGAAACCCTGTCTCGAAAAACAAAAACAAAAACAAAAACAAAAAAAAAAGTGCATTTAGTTGCTGGGCGGTTGTGGCTTGCACCGCTCATTTGGGAGGCAGAGGCAGGCAGATCTCTGAGTTCGAGGCCAGCCTGGTCTGTAGAGTAAGGTCCAAGATAGCCAGGGCTACCCAGAGAAACCCCGTCTCAAAAAACAAAACCCCCCCATGAGTAATGAATGACTATGTAGGAGTGGGCTCTTTCTCTTCCTATCATGCAAGACTAAACTTAGAAGATTAAACTCAGGTTATGGTGGCACCTTTACTTCACCAGCCCTTCCGGAAATATTAACTGGGTTTTTAAACCAAGAAGGGTAGGAGAGAAGAGACCAAAGGGTACTCACTATGTATTTTCATCCAAAATCCTGCTGGCAACTTCGTAAGACATCTGTCAACCCAAAGGGCACAAGATTAGCTGCATCTCAGGCTGCCCCCCTCCATTTACCACATTACATGACTGTGTATAGGGCTGGCCAGGAAGAGGGAAGTTACCTGCTCACTGGCCAAAGGGCTGATGCGCAGGTGGAGGCTGCTGTTAACCTGGCCCACCACAGAGGCCTGGTGGAGCACCTCAGCTGTCAGCCGTGTCACCGTGAGGGGATAGAAGTTGCTGTTGAAGATGTTCAGGACATTCTGGAGATGACAGCAAGAAGTGTCAGTTTAATTTTTTCAACAATTTTTAATGATGGTTCTTAAGTGCTTTAACCTCCCCTGTAGCCCACTATCCACCAGAGGTCGTGGAAAACAAAGGATATGGGGGAGGTAGATGTGTTTAGAAAGGCTCTTTGGAGCAACTCCCATCTGTCTCGTCTGGAAATCAGCAGTTCAGTTCTCAGTTCAGCAGAACCCTTTGGGGCCTCAGGTACAAAGGCAGCTTGAGCTACGCAAACACTTCACAGATAACACTAGCAGTCCAGTTCGGTAGTCGGGTCAGCAACAGGGGTGACTCGACCTAACAGAGACAGCCAGGCCTCAGCCTCGGCTCGACTTGCAGGGACCTGAAGGAACACCAGAAGTTCTCAGAAGTTCTCGGCTCTGCCTCTCTCAGGGAAGTGAAGATCAGCGAAGACTTGGGCCCCACAAGCACTGCGCAGCTAACTGTACCAGCAAGCCAAGCTCAGTCTCCGTCTCTCCATCCAGGCCTATTTCCACCCTCCAAACATCACGTCTTCCACGTGCCTTGCCTCAGCAAGGGTCTTGCCTCAGCGTGTGCATCCAACCAGCAAGTCCTCAGAAGTTGCTAGAAACAGCAGCACACCACCAGAAGTTTTTTTGGTGTGTTCCTCTCTATGGCGTCCTGAAATTCGTAGCTCAACTATGCAATGAAAGGCAGACCAACACACGCACGTTGTTAGCAAAGAATCCTTCATCACGCCTCCTTTCACGTGCTTGCTTTAGCAGAACATCCTCTTTCCTGTGTCTGCTTCAGTGAAACCGTCCTCCACGACGCTGCCTTAGCCTTTCACACCCGTGTCCACTTTAAGTTCCTTCACGCGTTTGCCCCAACATAACATCAACCAACCGACTTTCCAAAGAACCCTTCAGTGTCCGCTTCAGAGAAGGAATGGTGAGGATGGCGCCCCATGGAGGGGGAACACGAGCAGTGCGTCGGCCTGGCTCTGGCCTGACTCCCATGCCACCCTTTTGGACCTCAGGTACAAAGGACTCTGAAGGCTCTTCATGGCAGAGGCCACCTTTAAGGAGTGACTCTGGGCTGGGTTCTGTGGTGCGTCCTTACAGTCCTAGTTACTCTGGAGACTGAGAGGGTCACTTGAGCCCAGGAATTTAAGACCCAACACAGTGACACAGTGAGAACCTATTCATCAAAGTTGCTGGCTCAGGGTGTGTGTGTGTGTGTGTGTGTGTGTGTGTGTGTGTGTGTGTGTGTATGTTTTGAGACAAGGTTTCTCTGGGTAGCTCTGACTGTCCTGGAACTCACTCTTGTAGACCAGGCTGGCCTTGAACTCAGAGATCTGCCAGCCTCTGTCTCCTGAGTGCTGGGATTAAAGATGTGTGCCATCACCACCTGGGAAGTGCTTTTTTTTTAAATGACTTACTTTTATGTGCACTGGTGTTTTGGATGCATGCATTTCTGTAGGAGGATGTCAAATCACTTGGAAGTAGATTACAGGCAGTGTGAGCTGCCATGTGGGTGCTGGGAACTGAGCCTGGGTCCTCTGGAAGAGCAGCCAGAGGTCTTAACTGCTAAACCATTTCTTCGGCCCTCCAGGATCCAGTTTTATCCAGTTCTATCTCTCCCCATTTCCCCTGTCCCCTGGACATCCCTATTCTTCCCTCTGATTATCTGGTCCAGATTCTGACCCTCCACTATTCGGAGTCCCAATCCCATACAATCTACTATGAAGCTTGTGTTGCCTCAGAATCTTCTGCACACCACAAGACCCTTGGTGCCTACACCGTAGGCTACGTGGAGGAGTTCTGGAGAAGGACGTAGGGGTGAGATGAGCAGCTACCACGTACCGTCATGTTGAGCTGGACATGAGTTTCATCGAAGGCCACCGCGGAGGAGTTGAGGCCTACAGGATGCACAACAATGGACCGTGGATACAGGAAAAAGATGGCGAGGGAGAAAGTCAGCAGGCAGATGGTCACCGCCAGGAACACAGAGAGCTTCCTGTGTGAAAGCAGGCCCCCATGGGGAAGAGGGAAATCTGAACACCAGGGAAACCTGGAGGTGATTCAGACCCCCCCAACCCCTTCTTAACCTCTTCAAAAGCCCAGGATGTTGGTAAAGTGGAGATAATTGTACCTATTTTATAGAGTTTCCTATGGTCCAGAGGAAAAATAACTAATCACTGTTCCTGGCATACAACAAGATCTCAACAAATGCTACTATCACTACTAGAAACCAGTCCACAATTACTTGAGAACTCTTAAGTTTTAATATTTAATTAAGGTCAATACTTTGAATGGGATTCCACTTACCCATGCCAATCTCTCAGACATGTGAATTAAGAGATAGAACTCAGCATTTTATGAGAGACACTGCTTGTTTCTAACTTTATCACAGAGGGACACTTGAGGGAGTTAGTTTGCTCTTACCATGTGAGGCCTGGAGTTTGAACTCAGGTCACAGGCTAGGGAGCAAGCACCTCTACCTGCTGAGACAGCTCCCGGGATGGCTTCTACTTTTAGTACAGTGGCTGGGGAGGAGACTGGGCAGCAACTGTCAGGTGGAAGCTGAGGGTCTTTGGAGGGGGCTGCGGGGATCCATGCCACATGGACGCTGACCGCATACAGCTCACGGGCACCACACTGAAGCCCAGGGCTGCTTTTGAGGTTCCAAACTGTTCCAGGACAGAGATCCAAGCAGCTGGATTTCAATCTCTTGTATGGAGAACATGCGATCTGAACTGTGATAACAAAGGTAGTGGCAACCAGGGCGATTTGTTCTCACTTGGAAGAATTTGTACAGTCATGAAATGGCCTTAGCTATACCTACTATGATCTACGCTGCCTTATTTTTTGTTGTATTTCGACTGACATATAAGTGTGCATATTTATGGGGTATGATATCCCAATATCTGTTGTCTACCTTATAAAATGAGGTTAATTAGCAAAACTATGACATTTACTTATTGCTAAGGATCAAACCCAGAGCCTTGTGCATGCTGGCTAAGCAAACATACTGTATCAGTAGATCTACAATCCCAGCCCCTATTATGATCATTCTTAAACAAGGATATAATCCTTGGAAACACAAATGTAGTGTAAGTTTGAACACAGTGAGACTCAGGTTTCCAGATGAAAACCAATGGAAACAAATCAGGAGATGAAAAGAGGGGAGACAGGTGAGGCGGCCTCTAGAAGCTCACGTGCGTCTGGGCTTCAGCCTTTGGTCTCCATAAGGGATGAGGGCTACCAGCTGCTTCTCTAGCTCTGCAGAGGGAAAGAGTGAGAGAGAATGCCAAGGAGTGCCCCGTGACAATTATTTCTTGTGCCAGCCTCCCCCAAGCGTCCCTCCACTCCATCCTGCAGTGCCTAAAGTGACACACTGCCTCTGTCCCACAGCAGGATTGAGAACATTGTCAGCGTTGAAGTTGACAGTCCAGCTTTCAGCTCGAAGAAGAATGTGACGTCCATAACCAGATGTGAAGAAACGCTGAGACAGTAGGGAACCAGAGGTGCCCCATTCCTTTGGAGAGGTAATTTTTAACTCCCCAAATCCCAAGACACTGGCTTGAGGAACAGACAGACAAGAAACTTTCTTCTAGGAGGCTGGGGAATAAAACCACAGCAGGATGTGGATACTTCTTGGCCAGCCTGAGACTGCTGTATAGGAGAGGTCTACCTACGCCAGGAGATGCAGAGGGGCAGGTCTGGCTCCCTCCCTGGTTTCTAGGGTATTTCCAGAGCCCTGGGCTACTCACCTTGGGGGATCTCCCCATTGCCTTGGCAGGTAGGACAAGTCACAAAGCTGGTCCTAGCAGCCTTTTCATAAGGCACATGGGAGTGTGCTGGCTTGCTGCTCTCAGTGCTGAAGTAGTTGGCAACCTTGCCGGCAATGGCTGGGTTAGCAGGTAGGATAGGCTTGTCCTCATCCTTCTGAGAGGTGAGCTTGGAGAGAGCCTTACCCATAGTTCAGTGGGCTTTCTCACTAATGAGAAATAAAACAAGGTTCAGAGCTATTAGCCTGTTAGCACTGATGCCAGGTTTTACGTTTCTAAGACTGGCAAGAAGCCCTACCATTATCTAAGCAAGCTTTTGCTTAGGGACGAACTGTTTGGGCGGTGCCTTGGGACTTTTTTTTTTTTTTAAAGAGATTTAGAGAAATCCAAAGAAAAGCAGAAGTTATTTCACTTTAAGGGATTTCTGTAAGTGAATGTAAAATTTTTTTTTTTTTTAAAACCAGGAAAAGCTGAGCTGTCATTTATTTTAAAGAAAGGGAAGCTGGGTAGGACTAGGAGCAGGAGCACAGCTGTTGAAGAAGTGTCCCTCGGTCTTCCCTAATCAAAAGAGCGCCAGGGCAGATATGCCTAAAATCGGCTTGGGAGTGTAGAAGGCAGGCTTCCATTCGGGAGTCTGGCTGGAAAGGCAGGGCTTCTTAAGAGGTCAGAGCTGTGGCTAAGAAGCCCTGTGAAACTGGCCTGGGAGCGAGCCCAGATCTGTTCAGTACTGAGACCCTGGAGTTCTCCATAAGGAAAGGTTAAGGCTAAATCTGAACTTTCCCCAATCCCTGAGCTGTGGCTTGAATGATGTAGTAGCTCCTTAGGACACACTCACATCTTCCTGGGCTAAAATAAAGACCTTACTCACCTGGTTTAGGTCTGGGATTCCAGGCTCTTCTCAGCTGCAAAACTGGGTTTTTCTGGAATGCTCCTTTGGGGAGAAGGGCCTCTAGGGTAGGGTGGAGGTGACCATATCTCTTCAGCGGAGACCTGAGAGAGTGATGAGGGGAGCAGGGACTCTTGGCTACCGGGAGGGTCAAGTCCCCTCTACAAGGGGACTCTGCTATGGTGGGCAAGGAAGGAAAAGGTAGGATTCATCGAGGAAGGATTTTAAATCCCACCACACTGGCCGTTAGTCAAATTTGGCGCTATGCGTTGGGCTCTGAGAAAGCCCAAATGTCTCTGGATTCTTGCTTGGTAAAGAAAGAGATAGGGTCCTGGGGACGCCTTACCAGACGGTGACAACGCCCTCAGCATAATCGAAACTGCGGGAGTAGCGCGTTTAACACAAGCTCGGAGTCCAAGCCGGGCCCGGCCCCGCCCCTCGCACCCGCCCCTCTCCCGCCCTCTCCTCCGGAGCCGCCGGAAGGCACTTCCGGCTCTGCGAGTCTCACGGGGCAAATGGTGCTATCGCAAGGACCAACTAGACAAAGAACAAGTATACACAGTTCTTTAAGTGGCTATGTGCAAGGAACGATGGATCGAAAGACTGGACCCAGACGGTTAAGACAGGTCCCTCCAAATCCACCCAACACTCACATCATGCGGCTCTGCCTCTACCCCAAACCCCAGGAAAACATTTTAAACAATAAACAGCCTGGTTGGCTTGCAGTTTGAATTGTGGTTTATTTAGAAGCATTCAAGAGTTAGACTGTAAATAAACATATCATGAGTAATTAAAATCGCCATTTATTATAAATACCAACTAAGTTAAATAATACTATTTTAACTATCTTTCCCCTTTGAGCCGGGAGTCCAGATACCTTTTCTCAAACTCTTACCATGAATAAAATCTTTAGTGTTGTGTTACCTCTTCTTTCACCATCTGTACCCAAAGCTCCCTTTTATAAACTAAGTGAGACCTAGAACTCTGAAAGGAAGCTTCTTCCCCTGTATCCTATGGTAAACTAACCTTTCTGTGGGACAGCCCCCAAGCAGTACTTCCTGTTCTTGGCTCTCTAGGGCTTGACACCTCGGAAGGGGATTACACACATTCGAGAAGTCACCAGCATTTGTGTCCCCTCCCCCACACCCACACCTTACTGAGATGAATATTTGCACATACCTGTTCTCCTTAGGATCTACTGTGACAGTCAGAAAAAATATGACTGTTACCTTTCCCTTTCTGTAACAAGTGGGGTTTCCCCCTCTTTATAGGATTAGCAGAATATTTCACACTACCCAGAATTTTCCTTAAATAAAATTTATGCACGATTACTTTGATGGACACTGCTCAGTAGGTGCTGCGGGTTAACCAGCAAGCCTTCTGTCCTCCCAGGTTCCTGCTAGGTCTTCTGAAAGCAAAGTGTTACTTATTTACTAAGTCTTTTAGGAACATGACTTACTTGATCTGCTATCTTTACAAAGTAGCTATGAAGCTTGGGATTGGTTATAGAAATTAGGAGAATAATTCTTGAAAACATTCAAGGTTAATCTTTAAAAAACAGAAAAACCAAACTAACATTTAACAGCCCATTAAAAACATCCACATGAACCAAAGGAAAACACTCAACTTCAATACAAGCAGAAGGAAAAGCGGTCTACAGGAAGTCCTAGATATACACTTCCATGTACTACAGCGGCTGAGAGTTCTGTCCAGATCAGTTGGAAACTGTCTTCCTACCTACCATTCATCCCATTTCTAAAGTGAAAATTTAAGTTCTGGCCTTTGATTTGCTCCAAAAAATACTGTAACAGGTACTGTTTTGACAATCCAGAGACACCTGACATAGATTCATCAGATTAAAAAGCAAGCAAGGGCTTCCACCCACACCTCAGTGACGGCACAGAGACCACCTCTGAGCGGCAGGCAGTTATTTAATACAAGGTCAGTCCTCAGTAGCGGTGGCTGTACCAGTCGTTGTTGACTTGAAGGAGCTCTGTCACAACCTGCAGGATGTTGTAATTGTGTTTTCTCAGCAGCCTTAGGTTCTGCTGCCTATCGCAGAACCCCATTTCAAAGAGATGGGCCATCAGGGCTGCGGTCTGATCTTCAGAAACGATGGGCTGTGTAGAGACAAGGAGACATTTTTCTGTATAATGTGCTTCTTTGCAAATCTGTATTACACTGTCATTCTAGTCTTTCCTCCTTATTCAGAGTGTTGGGTAATCAGATGCAAGGGCACGTTCTGTCTCCCTAACAAGCCAATGGGATTAGCAGTGCCTCTGGCTGTGTGTGCCGAACTGAAGGAGAGGATAACGGAGCAGTGCTGGCTTCAGAGACTTTCTGGAAAAAGCATGCTCAGGCACAGTGGCTCACACCCGGGACCCCAGCGTGGAAGAGGAGTCTGGGCTACAGAATGAGCCTTTGTATCCAAAACCCCAAACAAAAAAAATCACCCATTTTTCAGCCAAGTAAAACCTGAAGAGCAAGATGACGAGACGCCTTGAAGACTTTGTTAACATAAACCTGTGGTAATGGAGTGAATCTGGGCAGGAGAGACTTCCTGAAGATGGCACAGACAGACTTCACCAGATATACAAGATGGATCTAGACTTGTGAATTTCTATCTTGGGCAGTCTTTTTGACTTTTTACTCTCAAAATAGAAGTGATCTCTCATTAAGAGGAAGCTAACACCCAGACACACCCCTCCCCTTTTTGAGACAGGATCTCTCTCTATAGTCCTGGCTGTCCTAGAACTCACTATGTAGATTAAGATGTTCTTGAACTCAAGAGATGTGGTCTCATCCTCACGTATGCTAGACATGTGCTGTGCCACTGAGCTGTAACTCCTGGTCTCTTTCTGCTTATTTTAGATCAGCCTAACATCCATCACCCTTAACGAATTTAATGTTTGTACTTTGCATGTCCCCACTCCCCACCCCGTCTCTCTAGGGTTTCTCTGTTTAACAGCCCTGGCGGTCTTGAACCTTGCTTTGTAGACTAGGCTAGGCTAGCCTTATAGAGATCCATCTGCATCTGCCTCCTGAGCGCCGAGATTAAGGCTGGGAACGCCGTGCCTGGCACATTCTTCTCTTTGTCATGACTCCCTCAGAAATCTCCCCTCTCCTGTCTCACCCTCAGCATGCCAACCTCAGGTCTCTCTTACGAACACCACCTTCTGCAGACACTTGGACCAGTGTTTTCCTTCTTCCCCCCATGTAGCTAGCAAGGCTTACCTGAAATGTCAAATTCCTCACCACTGGGTCACAGCTCTTTGCAGCATTTAGCACTGTCCACTGACCCTTACAAACCTCCTGAGTCCCAGCAGTGGCCGTTTCCTCTAAGTTCTGTTTTAGTAGAATCCTGTTGCCTCGAGCCTTTAAAAAGGCCCCTTCTGCCCTCTCCATTTTGCCTGGATAATCTCATCCAATCACATAGCTCCTGCTAGAACCTGTATGCAAATGACTCAAACTCCAGCCCCAGGCCAAACCTCTCCTCTGCAGTGGAGGTGTACACATCCAACTGCACATTGGGTGGTTTTGCTTTTAACCTGGAGAAGTTGTAAACTCAACACTAAACAAAACTGACAAGCAATACACTTTTTTTTTTAATTTGGGGTGTATTTATTATGTATTTTATTGTATGTTTGTGTGCGGGGTGCTCATGTGGATGTCAGAGGATAACTTGTGAGAGTCAGTTTTCTCCTTCCAGGGACTGGAACTCCAGTTGTCAAGGCTTGGCAGCAAGCGCCTTTATTCACTGAGATCTCACTGGCCCTACTTTCTTCTTGTAATGCATAATGCACTGAGCACCTAAGCTAAAGCTTGAGCGTTATCCCAGAGTTCTTTGTAATCAGTCACTGACAAGTCCTGAGACTCTGATCTCTTTTATGTTAATAGAGGCGTAGAGCCACATGCCTTTAGTCCCAGCTCTCAGAAGCAGGTGAATTTGTGAGTTCAAGGCGAGCCTGGTCTACAGTGACAGCCAGAGATATATAGACTCTGTTACAAAAGCAAACAAACCCATAACAACACAACAAAAAACAACCCCCTTTCCTATGCCTTAAAATAAACCCCCAGCACTTCGAGTTGGCCTTTTCTCTTCTCTTCAGATCAAATTCCTCATCCACTCACTTTCAACTCTTAGTACTAGCTACTCATCTTTCAGAGGAGAAGACAAGACCCTGCAACTGAACTGAGGCTGCTAAGAGTTCTATTGTTACTAAACTACATTTGTACCCTTTTTATGATTTTATCTTCTCAAATTTTATTTTGAAAAAGTTTTACTACATAACCCAGGCTGGCCTTGAACTTGCAACCTTTCTGCTTCCTGAGTAGCTGGGAGTACAAGCAAGAGCTACCATATCCAGCATTAAGCTACTTCCCTGGGGTCCACTTGCTTTGTGCTTTAGACTTCAGTTCAGATGCTAACTCCCAGGAAGCCTCAGTCCCCGTCGGTGGAGATGCCCTAGCACAGTGCCCTGTCCTATATGGAAGTGTGTGCTTTGCCAAGTTCTACAGTTGTTTGACAGGAATGTGTGTCTTATTATCCTGTAGTACCCGGACTACACTGTTGTAGAACAGCAACTCTACATGTAGTAGGTCTTCAACAAATCTTAGGTTCTTTTCCTTTTCTCCCCAGAGTAACTTAATTAAAACGATTAATTAAGTACTGCAGGAAACAGCAGGGCTGTGTGCCCCTTAACGAGAATGTCTATACATAGTCCACGCCATGTTAATTGCCAATCCAGACAGAAAGACACTGCCATTTGCACTGGTGACTTGGGGGCTGCAGTTAAGGAAAAGAAACCACACACTGACCTGTGCAGTGACTGGTGGCCCAGAAAACAGGGCCTTGTACGCAGAGGCAGCAACAGACAAAGCCCCCTTCACCAGTCCTCCAGCAATGCTGCTCCCATTGTGGTGCCTACAGAGGAAAACCAAATTATCTCCCCAAATAAAACCATGACCTTACAAGATAATGTGGGTGCTAATCTCAGAAGAAAAAGGAGGTATTCTTAAGAGAAAAAAAAAATCAGATGTAAAAGTAGAGAATGAACTGTTTTCATAGCTACAGGTCTTGGTTTGCTGCAGGGCTCTGGCTCAGCTGGCGTAAGACCTGAGTACTGCAGGAAACGCACGCCCTGGTTACCACGCCAGCTTTCCATCCCAGCTGAAAATTAATGTGGTCACGGGCACACCTGGATATCAGCCATCTGTCTGCACATCTCAGAGAAAACCTGGCAAAGGAAATGTGATTTTTCTGGATTCTGCTCTGAGACGACAGGGACCAGAGAGGCAGCAGTATGTAAGAAAAAACAGCTAGATGCATCTGAGGCTTGACCTGTCTTCTGGCATTACAGGTGAGGTGAATTTCAGGGCGATTCCTACCAAGTGAAACACAAGCTTCAGCTCTGCCCAGTGCGCTCATAAGCCCCGGAAGTAAGAACAAGGAGGAATGAGTGCTCCTTCCCGGGCTGGGAAGTGCCCTCTAAGTGCTCAGCAGGGCTCTGAGAGGCTCATTTAAGCAGAAGCAATGCTGGGATGTCTTCCTGCTTCTCAAGAAGAGACTTCACAAGGTCATTACCTTGAGTGGTCACAGCTCCTCTGTCTGCTGTTAGCCAGTCCTGTTGAGCCTCTGAGCTCTAAAAGCAAAAGAGCTGTTGGTTAGCTGCAGCACCCACAAGCTATTATCGAGGCAGGCGGCAAGTTAATGGGGTGTCTCAAGTTTTTTTCCTTCTTTCGTTTCCTCTTAAGTTTTAGAAAGTTCTGTGACTGACTTAAGTCACCGAGAAAGACAAATTGGCTAGAAATGCTGGGAACATCATTAAGTAGAAAACTAATTCTTGGGCTGGAGAGATGGCTCAGTGGTTAAGAGCACTGACTGCTCTTCCGAAGGTCCTGAGTTCAATTCCCAGCAACCATGTGGTGGCTCGCAACCATCTGTAATGGGATCTGATACCCTCTTCTGGTGTGTCTGAAGACAGCTGCAGTTTACTCATCTAAATAAAAAAATAAATAAATCTTTGGGATTTTTTTTTGTTGTTGTTGTTTTGTTTTTTCGAGACAGGGTTTCTCTGTGTAGCCCTGGCTGTCCTGGAACTCACTCCGTAGATCAGGCTGGCCTTGAACTCAGAAATCTACCTGCCTCTGCCTCCCAAGTGCTGGGATTAAAGGCGTGCGCCACCACCACCTGGCTTAAAAAATAAATAAATCTTAAAAAAAAAAGAAAGAAAGAAAGAAAAAAAAAGCAAAATTAAATGTCTAATTCTGTAACCCTGATGTGTTAGTTCTCAGTTTTAGGTTGGGCATTTTTACAAAGAGGATGTGACTGTGAGTGGGGACTATCCTTTCTCCTTCATCCTGAGACCTCTAATAATGGGACAGACCTGCAAGCATCACAAATGAGCTGAGCTGCGGCCTATGCCGGCCGCTTCTTCTGAGGTGCGCTCTTCCCGGCACAGTGCAGTGCCTGCTTTGTAAGGGCTCCAGTTTCCGAGTAGAAACCCGGAGTAGGAGGGAGGAATACAGAGAGAGGGAAGAGGGAAAGTCTCTGAACAAGGCCTCGGATCTCAAAAACGAAGAGCCTGCTGGTACCCGGTTTCCCCTGGGAAGAAGCACAGGGGGGCGGGGGTGGGGTGGAGTGGAGGGTGGAGCTCAAGCCCAGTTACCTCCTCTGATGTGATCGGTGACTGGGGAAACTTCTTCGATGGTAACTGGTGAATCCACGCCTGATGGCTCATACTGCCCACAAGGGGCGCTCCTTTAGAGAGAGAGAATAGGGAAGGTAAGTGGGAGAGCAGCCACAGCAGTAGTCAGGCTTTCCATCTCTGTCCCATCACATGGGAATCCGACAGTGTGGTCAGAAGGACTGCATTCCACTCTCTGATGTCCTCTCTAGCCACAGTCCAGCTAGAGAAACGTGCCTCATTCAGGTCACCTTCCCCTTCCAGAGCACTGTTATATTTAGGGCTCCCTACATTTTTCTATACTAGTAGGAGAGACAATGACCCAGATCCTGTAGAGACTTTCATAGTTTCTCTCTGGGCTGGTGGTATATATCCCTAAGTTAATTTCCTCCCTGTTCTCTGCCTGTGTTAGCACATGGAAGATGAGAGCTTTTCTATTGAACCCAGGTCCTCATGCTCACCATGTTCTACCATGGAGCTAACTGATAAATTCTCACCTACATTTTTTTTTTTTTTTTTTTTTTGGTTTTTCGAGACAGGGTTTCTCTGTGTAGTTCCGGCTGTCCTGGAACTCACTCTGTAGACCAGGCTGGCCTCGAACTCAGAAATCCGCCTGCCTCTGCCTCCCAAGTGCTGGGATTAAAGGCGTGCGCCACCACCGCCCGGCTCCTCACCTACATTTTTGTTACACTCACTCAACGTAAGAATCAAAACATAAAGGGAACATCCTGTGATGTTTATATTTAAAAAGTTTTCTCTTAGTCATAAAAAAAAAAAATCAGTAGACAGCCTATGCTCAGGGAAGTAAGGTTAACTAAAACAAACATTTGTTTAAATCTCAAATTTACAAATGTGGAGAAATCTGAATTTCGATTATAGAAAAAGAAAGACTTGAAGATGAAGCTGGCCATTCTAGCTCTGGGGAGCAGGGGGCTGAGGTGCTGGGCAGTACCTGGACAATGCTGCTGGAAGCCCTGCCACCTCGGGCACTAGAGGCACTGTGTCCAGAGGCTGTGAGGCCGTGAGGCTGTCGCTGATGCTCTGTTCCTGTGGCTGGCTCTCCCTCTCTGGGAGTCGCTCTTTAGCCTCGGCGGGTTCCTGCCCAGACTCGATCCCGGGTTCGCTTTCAGCCCCTCGCTCCAGGCCGGGCTGGGAGAGCGCGGAGCTGTACATGGAGTCCCCCAGGGGGCGGCTGGTGTCAAAGCACTCAGGCAGGATGATGATATAATCTTCAGAGGAAGCAGAAGACTGACTTTGAACTTCTTCATCTTGGACTTCCTCCTCTTCTTCAACGACTTCTTCCTCAACAATGTGGACAATTTCCTCCTTCTCATCTCCACGTGGTCCTTCTTCAGGCAAGGCGAATTTCACTGAGGAATACAAGTGACCACTGTGAGGGAAGAGGCTTGGCAGCAAACCTCGGTGCTGTTCTCACTTGATAAAGCCCGTGGATCACGAGCTAGCACAAAGGGCACGGTGGAGAGAACCAGGGGAAAGGGCTGTTTCTGGAGCCATGACTGCACTGTTTCAAGATGATGCCAGAACAAGTGTGTGGGCCGAAACAGCCAGGCTGCCAATGAGCACTGTGATCCTACTGTCCTTTTTTGTTGTTGTTGTTGTGGAAGTTAAAAGACTGAGATAAAGCTTCTGATGAACTGGTGAGCTAGCTCTCAGGGCCAGAAAGGGGTCGTGTGGTAAGCACTTTATGTGGTCTGCTTGCCTTCCTTTACCTTAGACCAGTGATGCAGTCGGATGAGAACACTGGTAAATCTCAGGAACGAGTGGGAAGACCTCGAGATCCTATCAGAGCAGTAACTGTGAACAACTGGCTTATTCCACATCTTTCTGCTATTTGTATGTACAAAAAAAATTCATGTGTGTCTTCACTTTAAGCAAAAATAGGAAAACCATGTTAAAGGTATATGCTGGCCAAATTTCATTTTTTTGCATGAGTTGGATGCTGATTATACAAGAGGACATCAAGTGTCTTCTTCATGGCTCTTCCTGAACTTAAAGCTGGCTATTTTGGCTAAGCTGGCTGGCAGTGAGCTCTGGGGATCTGTCTCAGTTCCGAAGCTGGAGTTACAGGCAGATAGGGCTGAGTCTGGCTTTTAGGTGGGTTAATGAGGATTGAAACTCCGGTCTTGTAATTTACAGAGTAAGGACTCTGACCCACTGAGCCATCTTTCCAAGCTCAATATTATAATAATATCAAATTTGATATTATAATGCACCAGAAACTAAATTTTTTGGATAGTTTTTTTTGTTTGTTTGTTTTTGTTTTGTTTTTTGTATTTCGAGACAGGGTTTCTCTGTATAGCCCTGGCTGTCCTGGAACTCACTCTGTAGACCAGGGCTGGCCTCGAACTCAAGAGATCCACCTGCCTCTGCCTCCCAAGTGCTGGGATTAAAGGCGTGCGCCACCACTGCCCAGCTTTTGGATCGTTTTTGAGACATATGGAACTGGCTCTACCAATGTGATACTAGCCGTCCGTTCTGAAGGTCGCGTGCAGCGCACTAGCGCACAGTGTGCCGGTAGGTAAATGAGGCGTCTGGGGACCAGGGAGGAGGCCAACCTGGGTGAAGTTTCCATGGAACCACTCCCTCATCTTTTATTTGAAATGGTGCTTCACTACATAGCTGGCCTCAAACTTAAGAAAGACGTGCCTACTCCTGCACCTCTAATTTTGGGATTAAAGGCTTTTGTAAAGTGTCTGTCCATCTCCCTTATTTTTGAGACAGGGCCTGCCACAACACCTGAGCTTTTACATGAGCGCTGGAACTGGAGCTGAGCTCCCAGAGCTTGTAAGACCAGTTCTCTCTCAACAGCCCCTCTCCAGACCCACGGAGGGGTTTTTACGGCAGATCTTAAGTCTGGGAACAGTCTGGCACTCATGGGCTGACCCGCACTTTTCAGGTTGCTACCCTTCGGAGAAAGGAGACAACTCAGCTGCTAATGGAAGCCTCTGCTGAGGCGCCCTGTCAACTTACAGGAAGAATCCTTTCTGCAGAATTCAGGCAGCATAAGCGGCTGCTGTTCCTCTGTGGAATACAGCTGTAATTCCCCTGGAAGAGTGCAGAAATGAGTTAGGGTGGCTTCTTTGTTCTTGGTGCTCTAGTAAGAATGCCAGCATAGTCAAAAGCCAACCAAGATCAACCTCCCTCCCCTCTCAGCAAGGAAATCTGGGACACTCACTCTGTGGGGACCTCTGCCTATAAGGAGGGTTATGGTCTGGAGCGGCATCCAAGGTAAGGGATCGGATTACAGTCTCACACACAAATTGGGTCCCACTCAGGTCTTCCTCCGTTTCTTCGACTGCAGCAGGGGTCTCAGCCTTCCTCTTTGATGATACAGTGGGATCTGAAAGACACACAAAGCCTGTCTGTCCTTAGTGTCTGAAGAGCTGAGAGCTTTCACCAGTCAGTGCCTCCTAAGCTGGGTGAGGGAGGAGCTGCCCCCGCTGTCTGTCGAGAGCGAGGGACGCTCTGGGACATCAACTGCTGAGGTAAAGGCATGAGGCCTGGGTGTGAGGACAGGTGCTGATGGAGAGGGAAGGCAGTGCTTTACAGACATTTAACCCCTTACCAGGAGGTGCTTTACATCCCGCCCCTTCACTCTCTTCCTGTATCTGCCCCAAGCCTGGCTTCTCTATTAAAGGACTGTCATGTGGCAGAGGAGACATGCAGGGAGTCATATCTGGAGAATGAAGACAGGAAAACCATCAACCGAGAGAAAGCATGACATCATAAACAGTCACGTGTCCAGAAGCAGCAGTTTGTAGGTTTCTTGCTTCCTACAGGGTTACAATAAACCCAAATATGCTCCACCACCTGTCATGTCATAAAGAACTTCTCTAGATTACCAGGAATGTACCTAGCTGTGGCTGATCAAAGCTGGGTCACAAACAAGTAAACAGCCTAGATGGTCAATGCCGAGGTCCAGAACTGTGAGTAAAGGGACGAGGGGAGAGAATGGAGGAGGGTCCCTTTCCAGTACGGCAGCCCGCACACTTGCACCGTGGCACTGACAGACAACAGGGAAAGGAGATGGACCATGGGTACAGCCTCACTGTCACAACATGAGAGGAATCCTTGCCCTCTAGCGCCGCAGAGCAGACCGCAATGCCAACACCTAAACAAGAGGAGCGAAGTGACAGTCTTACCCACAGGGGTGTTGTGTGGCACTCGCTCCAATTCTTGGACAATGTTTATATCCAACAGCTCAAAGGACAGCAGGTCCTAGAAAAAGAGATGGCCAAATAAAGGTGTCTGCAGCGCACGTGGGAGCCATGCTCTTTCCCAAACGGACCCGTCAGGTCTCCTGCACATTGCCTGGATTCAATTCTATTCAAATTCATGTCCCTCCCCAACCAAGTGACTAGAAGAAGAGTTAACTGGGAACATGGTGTTCTCAAACTCTGTCAGGGGGAGGAAACAGTGGGCGGGTAAGTGAAGCAAGCTATGGTCACAAGACCACAGAGGGAGGCTGCTGGGAAGCACAAGCTGAGCTTCAAATTCAGGAAGAAACAGCTTAGAATCCTGCCCCGTGCACCATCTCATCCTCATTAGATACTGGATCCAACCCGCCCATCTCTGACTCCCCAGAACCATGAGGGCTATGCCGCCTTCTCAGTAACAAGGTGAAAGCTCTTTCCTCGGCATTCACTCTTTCTGCCCTCGCCCCTCAGAGCGCTGTTTACCTGGGCAGTCAGAAGGTCCACAGACGGAATGTAGAGACCCCTCTCACTCGCAGCATGTTCTGTCTTCTGTGGGGTGCTGGCTCCTGTCCCTTCTGTCTGCTTTGCCACCTCACCCAATGGAATCTCTTCTTCAGCCAGAAGAAAAGCTTCCTATAGCGACAAATAATTGGGATATATTTTAGGACCTTGAGAGACCTCAAGCACCAGTCTGACCAGGTCACCCCTAAAATAAAAACACAGCAGAACCTCTATGTTAACATTTTTTATTTTATTTAGGACTTCTAGAAAAGCTGCAGAATCAGCAAAGAGCTCATACTGTTCCTTTACCCACCATCCTCTACAACTTAGTAAGAATGCAGTTAGCCCAAGCCAGGAGGTCAGCACTGGTTAGCTCTCAGTTCAAACAGTACAGTCTGTTCCTTAACAACAAAGCAACAACAGACTGCAGCAAGCAACAGGCAGATGAAGATGTTGCTAGAGCTCAGGGTACTCTAGGAGGTGAGTGTTAAGGAGAACAGCTACCAGGAGTTTAGCGGCAGGCCAGGCTGCCCTTCCTTTCCTGGTGCAGCAAGCACCATCACAGACAAAAGCCCTCTGGGACTGCCAGCATCAGCACCCTAATGACACTAAACACCTTAAGGACTAGGCCAAACACCAGCATAAAAATGTATTGTAGGGAGGAGTATCCCCAAAACCCCATGTTAGAAGCCTGACCCCTAGAGCCTGTGGTGGTGGCACATGCCTTTAATCCCCACACTTGGGAGGCAGAGGCAAGAGGATGTCTTTGAGTTTGAGGCCTGGTCAAGAGATTGAGTTCTAGGACAGCCAGAGCTACACAGAGAAACCTTGTCTTGAAAAACCAGGAAGGAAGGAAAGGAGGGAGGGAGGAAAAGAAAAGAAAAAGGCTTAGCTTCCCTAGAAGCAATGCATCACTAGACAATGAATATTTCTGAGGTGTAGCCTTACATGAGATCCTTAGGTCTGGTCCCTTCCTCTTTATCTTGTCATCTTGGCCTAAGCGGCATCTTTGGTTTGTTTTTTGCTATGCTGTATGTTGTCAGGACAGTCTAGTACCCCAACTAGAGGCCTGAAAGCACTAGGTCTGCCCAGTCACAGACAGGAACCTCTGAAACTGTGACCCAAACGGCTCTCTCTCTTCAGAAGTTAATTATTCAGAAACAGTAAACTGTCAGGAATTCTGCAAGAATAACAAGCTACCAGTAAGCCGGGCAGTGGCGCACGCCTTTAATCCCAGCACTTGGGAGGCAGAGGCAGGCGGATTTCTGAGTTCGAGGCCAGCCTGGTCTACAGAGTGAGTTCCAGGACAGCCAGGGCTACACAGAGAAACCCTGTCTCAAAAAACCAAACAACAACAACAACAACAACAACAACAACCAAAACAGCTCCCAGTGAGTTTTTTTGCTTTCAGGTCTCTCTGTCCCTAGCAAGAGCTAGCCTCAAATCTGCACTCTTCTTGCTTCAGCCTCCTAAGTGCATGGACTGTGAGCACGTGTCACCAGCTTGGTGTTCCTAATGACCAGGGAATCATCTGGCAGACTGGGCTACGGGCTGTGAGTGCTCACCTCTTGCTCACAGGTGAAATCAGCAGCTTTGCTTGAGCTAAGCCCGTCCACTTCAATGGCATCAGGGCTCTCAGAGGACGGAAAAGGATCCACTATGATACTGCACCAGACCCGAGGCCCAAACTGCTGGCCTTTGTGAGAGAGACGCCAATGTGACGTGTATGTCCCCTCTAAGGTTGGAGCGATGAACTCCACAGACACAACCCCGATGTGGCCAGCCTTCAAGCAGGGAACCAAAACGTCCTTCTTCTCTGTAGAAGCCAGAGTCAGGTTTCCCCACATGAACTTGAGCTGAAAGGAACAGGAGGACGATTGTCAGCGGCGCCCTCTGCTACTGCACACCCACCTTCACCCTCAGTGGGGAGACGTACCTTTGTGTCTGTGCTCCACTTGACGTTCCCCGTGTTTTTCATCCTCCAGTGTTTGATAAACTTGGTTCCTGGCTGAAGATGAGTCCCATCAGGCAAATTCTCATCCACGAATGCTGCACTGAGTGTTGGCATAACGGGGGCACAGGGCTGCAAAGGAAGCCTGGACAGAGATGCAGATGCTGAGTCACTTGCTACTGGTGTGATGGCCTCCAATCATGCCGCACTGTGACTCCAGAGAAGGGTGCACTAATACTCTTCACTTAAATCCCAACACTATTTAGGCTGAGCCTGAGAGAAGGCTCAGCTGGGAAATGTGCTTGCTATGCAAGCTCAGAGACCTGAGAACTGATCCTCCCAGCACGCATGTCAAGGCACACAGGCCCAGATGCCCACCACCCCTCCCATCAAATTCCAGGCCATAAAACAAAGATATGCTGCCTAAAGGGTAATTATAAATGTACATAAACACAGGGTAATTACAAGTGTTCATAAATATAACTGGAGACATGCTTCTTGGTTCCAGCTCTGCCAGACTGCCTCCAGAAAAGGGAAGCCTGAATTATCCCTGTTCTCAGCCTTATTAGTTCTCGCTTTCTTTTGTTTTTGTGTTTTTTTTTTGTTTGTTTGTTTTGTTTTGTTTTTTTGAGACAGGGTTTCTCTGTGTAGCTCTGAAGTTCTCGCTTTCTGAATGAGGCATCAGAGCTGAGTGTCAAAAATAACTCCTGCACCAGCTTGGAAGACAATAAGAAGCTTAAAACAGGTGGGTGCTAGGAGACACAACAGGTAGGACAGGTGGCTAAAATTCCCGTTTCAGAGCTGGCCGGGAAGCCCCAGCCCTGCCCCAGCCTCGGACTCACATCAGGGTGGTAGATGGCAGCAGGCTCTCGGGCCGGCCAAGAGGGGACTTGGGACTCTGAAGTGCGTGAATCGAATTCCACAGATGAATCTTCCTGTGGAGTTTAAGCTGCTTTTTAAGCTCCTTGACCTCTGCCTTCCGCTGTTTCTTCTCAGCCCGCAGCCTTTGCTTTTCTGCTTTCACAAAGCTCTTATCCACCTGTTTTTGGAGCCTGTGGGATAATGAGTGAACACCTTACAACAGAAAGCCCATGCTGCGTGCACCTCACCAATGTTGGCATCTAGTTTCTTTCCTTTTTTTAAAAAAGATTTTATTTATTTATTTATATATGTATGTGAGTTCACTGTGCTGTCTTCAGACACACCAGAAGAGGGCATCAGATCCTATTATAGATGGTTGTGAGCCACCAGGCGGTTGCCGGGAATCGAACTCAGGACCTTTGAAAAAGCAGTCAGTGTTCTTAACCACTGAGCTATCTCTCCAGCCCAGCATCTAGTTTCTTAATTTCTTTCATATTCATCATTTCCATTTGATGAGTTTCAGATAACTGTTTCATTATTACACATCAATTGAGAAGGAACAAAAAGGAGGAGACTATTAATCATTTTGTGATACTATATGCTACCATTGTACTTTTCTTTTGCCCCGAGACTGTTTCACTATGTAGCTTAGCCTGGTCTAAAACTCAGGATGGTTCTGAGTGCTGGGCATTACATCTGATTTGATTTTTTCCTGAGATAAGGTTTCTCTTTATGTAGCCTTGGCTGTCCTGGAACTCGCTCTGAAGAACAGGTTGGCCTCGAACTCACAGAAAGCTCTGCCTCCCTTTGTCTTGTGGATGCAGGGATTTAAAGGCATCGGGCTAGATTTTTAAAAAAGATTGGGGCTGGTGAGATGGCTCAGCAGTTAGGAGCACTAACTGCTCTTCTGGAGGTCATAAGTTCAAATCCCAGCAACCACATGGTGGCTCACAACTATCTGTAATGAGAAACAAAGAACCTATGGGCTGGATTGAGGGGGTGGGAGGGATGAAAAAAAAAAGATTTATTTTTAACTCATGTGTATGAGTGTTTGCTTTAATATGTATGTGCACCACATGTGTGCCTGATGCCCACACATCCACTGTGTCCGATCTCCTGGAACTGGAGTTACAGGCTGTTGTGAGCTGCCACAGTGGATGCTGGGAAGTGAACCAGGGCCCTTGGCAAAGCAGCCAGTGCTCTTACCATGAGCTAGCTCTTCAGCCCACTCAGATATCGTCAACAGCAGTACTTTGTGTCAGCAAAGTCAAGAAGCTAAGTAGATGAGCAGACAGTGTATGGCTTTACCTGACTTGTTCCAAAGCAACAGGCAGACGAGGAGTGGAATACTTTGAGTAGAAAACTGGCTCAGAGGAAATCACAACAGGTCTCCTCAACTTTAGCAAAACATGGTTAGCATCGTGGGCGTACGGTCCAGCTTCACAATCTTCACAAATGTTGTAGGACGGGCACAGGCTGTGTGAAAAGACCCACAGAGTAAAACCTCACAGCAGGAAGTCCGTGGAGCAGAGGAGCGGACCAGATTAAGCTTTATATTTGCTCCATTACCAGCTGATGGTGACTTTCAATTGCCACTTGGCTATGCCGAGGCATAAGTTCCTCAGTCCAATGTGAAAAGTAACCCCCTCATGCCTATTTCCAAGAAGTAGTTTATGGATGCAAATGAGGAGGAGCTTGTGCTTCTAAATTAACGTTACTTACTGCCACATTACTTACTGCCGGAGAAAGAAGATTTACAGCTTCCCCTAAACTTCCCAGAACGCTAGTCGGTCACTGCTTCTGCCCAGGAACTGCTTACCTACACTGGTAGCGCACACCGACGATCCTCTTTTGGCAGTGGCTACAAGCAATATGCCAGCTGAACTGGTTCTCTGGCAAAAACAGGGTTTCCTCTGAAACAGGCATTGAGACTTCTGAGGGTGAAGAACCCAAGGGTGGCTTCTGGAGGACAAGCTTCTCCTGCAGCCTCTGTTCAAGCTTCTCCACCGTTTCCTTAACCACTTGTTGTCTGAACTACAATGTAGAACAGAAGGCAGGGGAACTCAGTCCCAGCACCAGGCAGAGTGAGAGCAAACAGCTCTGGTTCTGTCTCTGGTGTAACTCAAGATCATGGCTCATGGCTACCAGAGGAATGCATAGAAATCTGATAAGTCTCTTCCTCTCATGAAAGCTGATTCTTCCTTGGGACAACGCTGTTACCATGTCCCTCTCAAGCACAGACATCTATCTGTCTCCCTCACATACTTAGAACTAGATCGTCTCTTTTTATGATGCTTCAGGCAAAGGTTAGAACTTCCTTCTCTACATTTGCTCTGTGTCAGAAGTCATAGCTGCCACTCCCCTGCAGCAGAGGCTGAAGTCATCTGGGTTCAGCTTTCTACCTGGGCCAACAGTGCTGCTAAAACCCAGGTTAGAGAGGACACTCACCATCTCCAGGTAGCTTGTAAACCAATCTGGGGGCTTGTCCTGAGGCTGGTCTGTGTTACAAGGAGCTGGAGAACATGGCTGGGAGAAAATACAAGAGAAGTTACTTTTTCTAAGTTTTTCTAAAATATATTATTTCTTTAATGAAAGGTCAAAAGCATGTGACATGCAAGTGGGGTTTGTGTGTGTGTGTGTGTGTGTGTGTGTGTGTGTGTGAAAGAATACAAAAGAAAATCGAAATATGTATCCTAGTTACTTCCCTTTCTTTAGAAGTAATCTTTTTGAGGCAGACTCACTCACTGGCCTGGAAGCAGCCAACTAGGCTAGGCTAGCTGTCCTGCAAGTCCCAAGGAACCTCCTGTCTCTGCTTCTTCAGTCCTGAGATGACACATGAATGACACTTTTTTTTTTTCCGAGACAGGGTTTCTCTGTGTAGCCCTGGCTGTCCTGGCACTCACTCTGTAGACCAGGTTGGCCTCGAACTCAGAAATCTGCCTGCCTCTGCCTCCCAAGTGCTGGGATTACAGGCGTGTGCCACCACCGCCAGGCGACACATGGCTTTTATGTGAGTCTGGGTACACATGTGGCAATCAGAGGACAGCACCGGGTGTTGGCTCTTCCGTCCACCTCAGAGCCCTCTTCTCCTGTGCACTACTGCGCATGCCAAGGGAGCTGGCGGGTCGGCTTTCAGAGATCCTCCCGCCTCTGCTTTCCATCTTACCAGAGGAGCACTGGGATTACAGACACATCAGGGTCACGACATGACACTATGCCTGTGAATTGGGGGGATTTGAACTCATGTACTCATTCTTGCACACCACCTCTTTACCCAGTAAGCCATCTCTCCAGCTTTTTGTTTTTTTAACATGGGTTCTGGGGATCAAACTCAGGATCTTGTGCTTTCAAAGCTATTTCCCAAGCCCCCTTGCCCAAATCTTTGATGGCTATTCAAATGTTCTACGAGACAGTGAGATGTAAGGTAGAGTCAGACAGACAGGCTCATGTCTTCATACCTGTGCTGTAGGCTGCTCTGTGGTCTTCATATCTGACCCCGCGACTCTCACCCGTGAAGAGGAATGTGCGAGCGGCTTCTTCCCTGGCCTGGCTTGCTTTTTCCCTACAGTCCGGGAGGTTGTTTTGTCTGCGACATGGCACCCTTCGTGGACTTGCATCTGTAGTTGATTTCCTTGCTTAGTGATAGCCATCTAAAAGTGTGTTACAAGAGCATGTTACAAAGTAAAAATACATCGTGTTTCTGCTTTTCCAAATGAATGTCAGAGCACCAAAATACAGAAGTAGTAAACTATCCTATGATTTTTTTTTTCTGAGACAGGGTTTCTCTGTATAGCCCTGGCTGTCCTGGAACTCACTCTGTAGACCAGGCTGGCCTCCAACTCAGAAATCTCCCTGTCTCTGCCTCCCAAGTGCTGGGATTAAAGGCGTGCCCACCACCCCACTACTCTTTGTTTGCATTTCTAAGTGAACAAGATGAGTGCCCTTAATTAAACTTAACCCTTGAGGTGCTGACATGATGCCACTAGTGGAAAATTAGCACCTGGCATTTTATGACCAGCAGTATCCAAAATACTGTATACTAAGGATACTATAGAAAAGTACCTCTAGGCTATGTAAAGTGTATATGACACAAATAAATTTCAAATCTAGCCTTGGAACCCATTCCTAAGATATCTCATTATGAATGTACAAATACCCCCAAATCAAATTTAGAAAACTGAGGCATACCTGGTTCCAGGCATTTTAGATAAAGATAGTCAACCTCTACATTAATATCTAGCCTGACAATTGACAAGAATATTAGGTACAAATGGCTTTAGGAAGTTAAAATTTGAAGAAATTGTTAGGTGAGATTTTGCCATCTCCTGGGCTCTGTTTTAATTATTTTGTCTGTCTGTCCTGACATGGGGTCTGCCTGGGTTGCCTGGCTGGCATCCAGCTCAAGACCTTCATGCTTCTCCCTCTGAGGTGTATATTACCTGTTAACTGCTTGTTCTGAAAGATAGTAACTCTAATCTCAATTTTCTAAAAAACAGGATTAATTCCAGACTGATACTAATCATGGTTACTTAAAGCTATCCCCTATAGCTAAGCACTGACTTTCCCCTAACCTAGTACTTTAGAAAGCAAGCTAAAGCAGCTGTCTCTGTGAAGAACATCTTCCTGATAAAATATTAAGGAAATTTCAAGAAGCTGTTTGGGTTTCATGAAGGTTATGTTTAAGGAAAATTAGCAACCGAATAACTAAGTCTAGCCCCCTCTTTTCCATAACTGTTTCTTCTTTACCTATCAATAGTCCTAAGATTCCTATTAGGACGGGATATCAAGCACTTGTCTAGTACACATGAGGGTCTGAGTTAGCACAGCATGGCAAAAAGGAAAAAAAAAAAAATCACCTAAAATTTCCTGTACACAAAATATTTTATTTGAAACTGGGTTTTGTTCTGTTGCCCAGGTTATCCCTAAACTAGGCTTTGTTTGTTTTGTGACAGGGTTTCTCTGTGTAGTCCTGGCTGTCCTGGAATTCACACTGTAGACCAGGCTGGCCTCAAACTCAGAAATCCGCCTGCCTCTGCCTCCCAAGTGCTGGGACTAAAGGCATGCGCCACCACCGCCCGGCTAAACTAGGCTTAAACAATCCTCTTGCCATCTCTTTTTTTGTCTTTGAGACACAATCTAGCTATATAGCCTAATTTGTCTTTGAACTCAATGATCCAGGCACTTTGGCCTCCAGAGTGCTAGCACTACAGAAATGTCCCACCATGCCCAGGGCTGCCACTTATTTATTTATTTTATTTATGAGTACTCTATCTGCATGTACACCAGGATGCCAGAAGAGAGCATCAGATCCCATTACAGATGGTTGTGAGCCACCATGTGGTTATGTGGTGGCTGGGAACTGAACTCAGAACCTGGAAGAACAGCTAGTACTCTTTTTTGGTTTTCCGAGACAGGGTTTCTCTGTGTAATCCTGGCTGTCCTGGAACTCACTCTGTAGACCAGGTTGGCCTCGAACTTAGAAATCCACCTGCCTCTGCCTCCCAAGTGCTGGGATTACAGGCGTGCGCCACCACGCCCGGCAACAGCTAGTACTCTTAACCCCTGAGGCACTAAGACCCGCAATGAGATGACACAACATCTTGAACTGCAGTAGGAACTGTCTGCTGCTGAGTCATCTGCCCTACTTACCACAGACTCCCTAACTATGGGTGTCATTCTACTTTCTCTTAGTACTTTCCAAGAGAGTTTAAATTTCATTAAGTATTTTTCAAATTATTCGGAAATAATATTTAAGTAACATTACCTTAAGTGCTTCTTCATATTCTCCTAAAGGGACAAAACAAAACAGTGATTTTTTTTTTGGCCAGTTGTACAAATTACAATGAATATCATCTATGCTACAATTAATTGCTTTTGGGGTGGGGTGGAAGAGTATGTAGCTCAGGCTGACGTCAAACTTACAATCCTTTGTGTGTTGGGATTACAGAAGGGTCATACCATACTTGGCTAATCTTACAGTTCTAGTGTAAAACATAAAGACTGTAGTTAATAATGATGTATTATATTAAAAAATCTTGCCATAGATTGCAGCTACTGTCACCCTGAAGTGGCAAGCTGGGTGTGTAGGGTAGCAACTGTGAGATGATACATATTTTAATTTTTTTCACTGAGGTAACCTTTGAAAGCCAACTGTATATATTTTCTATCAATGTTGCACTTCTTAAAAATATATAACTTATTTTTAAAATCCTACTCAAAATTTTAGAATCTTCATATATGGACTCCATTATTATTATTATTATTATTATTATTATTATTATTATTATTATTATCCGGTGCTCTTCCTTCAGGCCATAACAAGATTTCCTTCCTAGCCTCTTCCCCTACATCTATGACAACCAGAGCACAGCAATACAGTGGTAGTCAGGACTCTGGCAATGGAGCTACTGCCACTCCACTGAGGTATCAGGAGACTCTTGCCTGAGATTCCACTCCTTTCCCTAGCTGCAAGAGGTCTGGAGAGATGATAGCCTATTTACAGAAGTGAGGATGGCTAAAAGCAGGTCCTGATGATACAGTAAGACTGCACACCATGATGGGGTGGGGCCTTGCAGTGAACTAGCTGTTTATATGTC
Source organism: Apodemus agrarius (assembly GCA_964023405.1). Classification (NCBI taxonomy): domain Eukaryota; kingdom Metazoa; phylum Chordata; class Mammalia; order Rodentia; family Muridae; genus Apodemus; species Apodemus agrarius. Next base: position 88,369,888 of record OZ030015.1, on the reverse strand, counting down.
CTCCCACACTCTTGTACATAACTCTGCTCTGCAAGAAAGCCCAGCAAACTCACTGCTTCCGCCAAATTGGACTTTGATCTATTGTTGGTGCCCACCTGGCGTTGCACCTCCTCTGGAAGTCACTGCAAGGTGATCCAGTGCCGAGGAGCTACCACAAGGCACCTTCCTCTCACGTCCCTCTGTGCTGCTCTAGCCTCCTAAGTACAACATATCAACCCCAATCCTCTAACTATGCTTTGTGAAGCCTAAGATTCAGTGAAGTTCATGACTGTGGTAAGACTGTCATTTTACCTGGTTCACATAAAATTGTAGGGACTACAATATGGACTACAACCAATTGTCTGACAAACATAGACATGACTTGCCTGTGCATTGATATTCACATATATGCCAGGTCAAAAACAAATGCAACACTAGTAGAATGAGTTGTGACAAACTGGCTGTGTACCATTTTCAGAAGATCAGCATTTAACTACCATGTTGGATAAGACCTGTCCTCAGGATCCATACAAACGTCCTATCTTCTACTAAAAACACTGGTATACAATAAAAGTCCTATGAGGCTGGGGATGTAGTGGAGCTGGTAGAGTGTTGCCTACTAAGTCTGATTCCCAGTACTGCGGACAGTAGGGGTAGAGGCAGAATCATAAGGACATCCTAGGCTCCACACTGAGTTAGAAGAAGGGGGAGATATCCTGCCTCAATAAGAATGCCACAATGACTGGGTACAACAATGGATTACAGTATACCAAATTCTATTCTAAAACGTATGCTAGAGCAAAGCATGATTTAAATGGAAACACCTCAATGGGCAGATTAATTTGTTTTTTTTTTTTTTTTTTTGGTTTTTCGAGACAGGGTTTCTCCGTGTAGCCCTGGCTGTCCTGGAACTCACTCTGTAGACCAGGCTGGCCTCGAACTCAGAAATCCACCTGCCTCTGCCTCCCAAGTGCTGGGATTACAGGCGTGCGCCACCACGCCCGGCTCAGATTAATTTGTTTTAAAACAGGGTTTCACTATGTGGTCCAGATTGCCTTTAAACCAAGGATCCTCCTGCCTCAGCCTCCTCAGTATTGGACATAAAGATAGGTACTTCCATGTCAGGCAAATTTTAAGTAAAGCTAACAAGATTTTTCTTAGGAACTTACCTTGACTATTGATGGATATCTATGAAGAGAAAAAAAAAGCAACAGTGAATTATAAGTCTCATCACCTGAGCATTTTGTTTCATAGCAAACTCCCAGGTTAGGTGGTCAGCATTCCAACTACTGCTTAAATAACGTGCTCTGTTTTATCTTAGTGGTATTCACCCCCCCTCCCCCACAGCGTTTCTCTGTGTAGCTCTGGCTGTCCTGGAGCTCACTCTGTAGACCAGGCCAGCCTCAAACTCAGAAATCCACCTGCCTCTGCCTCCCAAGTGCTGGGATTAAAGGTGTGCGCCACCACGCCCGGCTATCTTAGTGGTATTAGCATGTAGCATAGTGTAGGGTAGGGCTAGGAGCATCGGGTCTGGGGCCCCTACTTCAGTACATTTGTGCCTTTGGGCAAGATTCCTAACCTCTCAGAGCTCCTGCTTTCTTATGGTAAAAGATGATGATGCACCTGATAACACTATTGCTAGTCTAATACACTTTAACCACTTCATAAAGTGTCCCTATTTAGCTCCACCATCATAAACTAAATGATAGCCTTGCAATAATTTTATATCTTTCTCTGATATTCTTCATGTTGCTTTCCCATTTCTTTTTTTTTGTTTTGTTTTCTTTTGTTTTTGAGACAGGGTTTCTCTGTGTAGTTCAGGCTGTCCTGGAACTCACTTTGTAGACTAGGCTGGCCTTGAATTCAGAAATCCACCTGCCTTGGCCTCCCAAGTGCTGGGATTACAGGCGTGCACCACCACTGCCGGCCCATTTCTCAACTCCAGCTCAGATGCCAATAGTTTTTGATGTTGTTGCTGTTTTGAGTTGGGGTTCCTCTGTGTAGCTCTGGCTGTCCTGGAACTCTCTCTGTGGCCTCAAAGATCTGCCTGCCTCTGCCTCCCTACCCACAGTCTTCATGAAGTATGCAAATATCAAATGCATTTAAACAATTAGGCAAATAAGATTATGAGATACCATTATGAAATTTTTTTTGTTTTTGTTTTTTTTCCGAGATAGGGTTTCTCTGTGTAGCCCTGGCTGTCTTGGAACTCACTCTGTAGACCAGGCTGGCTTCAAACTCAGAAATCCACCTGTCTCTGCCTCCCAAGTGCTGGGATTAATGGCGTGCACCACCACCGCCCGGCTTGAATGTTTTTCTGTCTTCTGTCCCCAACCCCCAATAGCTCTCTGAGACAGTCTTTTGTTCCAAAGTCCAGGGGCTTAAACTTCCCAAGTACTGGAAAGACAGGTATAAGCCATTAAAATGGGCTTCATTTTGATTTAATGGGATCTTTTTTTTAGGATTTATTTATTTTTATTTCGGGCTTTATTTTGAACTTTTTTTTTTTTTTTTTTTTTTTTTTTTTTTGGCTTTTTGAGACAGGGTTTGTCTATGTAGCCCTGGCTGTCCTGGAACTCACTCTGTAGACCAGGCTGGCCTCGAACTCAGAAATCCGCCTGCCTCTGCCTCCCAAGTGCTGGGATTACAGGCGTGCGCCACCACCTCCGGCTTTTGTTTGTTTGTCTGTTTATTTGTTTGTTTTTTCTGAGACAGGGCTTCTCTGTATGCCCTGGCTGTTCTGGAACTCACTCTGTAGACCAGGCTGGTCTCGAACTCAGAAATCTGCCTGCCTCTGCCTCCCAAGTGCTGGGATTACAGGTGTGCACCACCACCGCCCAGCTATTTTGAACTTTTAAGCTCTGTTTCACTCTGGAAAAGATCCCTGTTCTAATATCTAATAATGGAGTTCACAGATACTTTACCTCCTCATTTTCCTCATCCAGGTATTTTATTTGGATAGTATTCAGATCAAATGAAACTTTTACCTGCAAATGAAACAATTGGTTTAGTATATCTCTTTATATAAGATTAAACATTTTAAAGTTTCTTTCATTGAATATGAACTTTCCAAACATGACCTGCATCAGCAGAAATGGTGGAGCTGGAGAGTAGTGTGGTGGACCTGTGGACCTTCCAAGACCACAGCTCTTGCAGGCTGCAGATAGCAGCCCATAAATCTCCTTCAACTTACATACTGAGGCTTGAACCCAGAGCTTGCCAATTTGGCCAGTCAACCAGTTTGCTCTCAGGATGCCCTATATGGGCTTCCTAAGGAATTGATTACAGATAGGTGTAGCATGCACCTTACGTTTGTATGGGTACTGGGAATCCAACCCCTGGTGCTCACGTCTGTATGGCAAGGACTTAACCCCAGGAGCCCCCGCCCTCCACTTCTATTCACTTCTTTCTTCCTTCCTTCCTTCCTTCCTTCCTTCCTCCCTCCCTCCCTCCTTCCCTCCCTCTCTCTCTCTCTTTTGGCTTTTTCAAGAGACAGGGTTTTTCTGTATAGCCCTGGCTGTCCTGGAACTCACTCTGTAGACCAGGCTGGCCTCGAACTCAGAAATCCGTCTGCCTCTGCCTCCCAAGTGCTGGGATTACAGGTGTGCGCCACCACCACTCGGCATGTTCATTTTTTTCTTATGCTGGGGACCCAATGCAGAGCTCTGGAAATGCTAACTGAGCCCTTCACCAAGGGACATAACAGCTTAATATAGTTTTAAAAATAAGTACAAACAGACTAAGAGAAAACATCTGCAAGTGGTAATAGATAAAGGGGTAAAACTTGCCACACAAACAAATAAAATCATGAAAACTTACTGCAGGAGGAATAACCCAGCGGCCCAGGGCAGCTGTGCACATCCTTAGGCTTTTACTCCCAGCATGCAGGAGGCAGAGGCAGGTGGATGTCTGTGTGTTTGAGGCCAGGCTGCTCTACATAGTAAGTTCCAGAACAGTCAGAGAGACTTACAAAAAAAAAAAAAAAAAAAACAACAAAAATATAACAGAGTAATACAAGTAAAAATGTGCACAAAACTTACAGAAGAGGAAATAGGAATGCTAATAAATATATAAAAACATAATCAACTTTACCTCGAGCCACAGTGTAAACAAAGACACATCTGACACATTATTAAGATGGTAAAGGCCGCGCAGTGGTGGCGCACACCTTTAATAACAGCACTTGGGAGGCAGAGGCAGGTGGATAGTTATGAGTTCGAGGCCAGCCTGGTCTACAGAGTGAGTTCCAGGTCAGCCGGGGTATACAGAGAAGCCCTGTCTCGAAAAACCAAAAAAAAAAAAAAAGGATGGTAAACATTTCTTTTTGAGACCACCACGAATGGTGGTGAACATTTTTTTTTTTTTAAAAAGATTTATTTATTTACTTATATAAGTACACTGTGCTGTCTTCAGACATACTAGATCCCATTACAGATGGTCGGAAGCCACCATGTGGTTGCTGGGAATTGAACTCAGGACATCTGGGAGAGCAGTCAGTGCTCTTAACCACTGAGCCATTTCTCCAGCCCTGGTGACAATTTTTTGAAGTTGTAATACTCAGTGTTGTCAAAGATTCAGGCAAGGAACAAAGCTCAGCGACAGATGTGTGTCTGGAACGTAGAAGGCCTGTCAGGTGACCTCCAGCCCCACAAAATAAAACACAGAGACCCCTTCAAGGCATTAAGTTATTTTTCTGGGCATTGTTATAAATATTCTGCAGAACACTTCACAGCTATTTATTAAAATGTTTTTGATTGTACGGATTTTGCCTTCACGTATGCCTGTGGATGTCTGCTGCCTGCAAGGGAAAGAGGAGGATGGCCGATGGTCTGAATGGAAGTTACAGACGCTGTGAGCGGCCATCTGGGTGCTGGAAATCAAACTGGGCCTTCTGGAAGAGCTGCCAGTGTTCTTCCCCACTGGGCCACCTCTCCAGCCCCTATCTATCAAAATTTAAACCAGGCCAATGAAATGGCTTAAAGTAGTAAAGTGCTTGTGGTACACAGCCTGCTAACCTGAGTCTGATCCTCAGACTCACTCAAAGACTGAAGGACCCAACACACACACGCGCACACCACAGCACACCACTGCACAGTTTTTAAAGTTCAAAACCCACATCACCTTTAGATAGAATCTACTCTATAGAACCACATGTAAGTTACTCATACTGAGATGTAGGGCCTATTTTATATGGGAAAAGAAAGAAAACCTTGGTGGGAAATCAGTAAGTAGTGGTTATATCCACAGTGTGTCCAGCAGTACTAAAGCCACTGTTGCCTTGCAGCTTTAAAAGACTGAGCTTTGCTGTGACTACCGACAAGGAGCTGCAGCTACCTTGGACTGTTTGGCAAGAAAGGCAGGATGCAGATCACTGTTTCTGTATGACCCTACCAATAACCACACGAACATGGAAGTGTGGCTAAGTTCCTCAGGTGTCTTCTCTGGTTATTTAAAGGAGATGGAAGAGCACATGTAGGAGTTTGTGGACAGACACATTATCGCCTTACACATTAAGACTGTTTCATGTCTTATAATGGGCGCGTACTACACTTTTATAATTTAAACATTTCCAGGCTGGAGAGATGGCTCAGTGGTTAAGAGCACCCACCATCTGCTCCTCCAGAGGTCCTAAGTTCAATTCCCAGCAACCGCACAAACATCTGTAATCAGATCTGATGCCCTCTTCTGGTGTGTCTGAAAGGCAGTGACAGGGTACTCACATACATAAAATAAATCTTTAAAAAAAATCCAATAAAAGAAAAGGGCAAGCTGCCAACCCAGCCAACTGCTAGAGAAAGATATCGGTGCTCAGGCCATTTGACAGGACCCCACTGCTTCCTCAACCACCGCCCGCCTAGGGCAGTATGGAGAGAAAGCCCTGGAAGGCAGGGAACTTCTGTAAGACACCGGAAGGCACTGGAAGGCCCCTCTCTAAGATTTCCTTCCTGTTGAAGCTACCCACATAGATAACCAGGTAAAGACATATCTGTACCCAAAAATGGTTGCACTGAACACAGATGCCCAAGTAGTAAAACATTGACCAAGGCAAAGAGTACAAAGGGCAAACCAGACGAAGGAAACTGTTACCAAAGTGAGGAGGAGAGGAGCTGCTACTGCAGCACCCACGGGAGCTTTTGCTATGCTTTTGGCCAGCTCTGAGACAGCCAACCTTTGACCCAGCAATAAAGCAACTGGCAGGTCTTGCAAAACACAAATCACACCCGTCAGGTAACAAAACACAGCGGTGCGTCCGCTCTCCAGCCAGACAACACCCCCTACGGGCTAGCTGCAGGGGAGGACAGCCTAATTTACCCTTCAGAATGTTTCTAAACCTTAATTCACTCAAAATATAATTTTACCTCATAGAGTAGAGAGAACCAACTCCCAAAATTGTCCCAGACCTTTGCTCTCTCTCAAAAAAATTAATATATGTAATTTTAAAGATGTTTAAAGGAGCATAGTTGTTTCTTCAGTCTGTCCTGGTACATACCCTCTACAAATACCAAATCCCTGTAAAAATACAATTTTCCAAAAGGTCCAGAAATGGATAAAATAAACTGCTCAAAATAGCTATATTTTCAAAAATATGTGTTTAAATCACTGAGAAACAGAACAAAGTGGTACTTACCATAGCTTCAACATCAGCCCAGGTTGTATTTTCTGGATCCGAAACCAGAAAACTTTGAGTTTCATTTTTAAAAGTGACATTTAGAGTAACCTGTGGTTCCATGCTGCCGGCTGGAGCTGAGAGGAAAGGCAGATGAAAGGAAGAGGAAGGGATTAAGACCCACACACAGACAGAGTCAGCTCTGATACATACATTACACCTGGGAGATCAGAGAGACTAAGAAGCTGGGCAGGGGTGGCACACGCCTGTAATCCCAGCACTTGGAAGGCAGAAGCAGGTGGATTTCTGAGTTTGAGGTCAGCCTGGTCTACTGAGTGAGTTTCAGGACAGCCAGGGCTACACAGAGAAACCCTGTCTAGAAGACACCCCCCCCCCAACAAAAAAAAAGAAGGCAAAGACAGAGAGACTAAGAAACAATGGCCCCATGATGATATTACTACCTAATAGTGTGTTTTCTACCAAATCTCACTGTTTCACAGAATTTTTCTTTCTCAGAAATAAAGAGGACTAACGCGCAAACTCTTGCCATAAAGATTTGCTCGTATGTTACAGTTACACTTATACAGAACTTCCATGTTGGAGAGAAAAGCCGAGTTGGGCACACACCTGTAGTCCCAGTTACTCAGGAAGTTGACGCAGGATGGTAAAGGGAGTCCAACAGTTCAAGGTCAGCCTAGGAAACAATGAGACCCCGTCTTTAGGATTAAAGAGGTGGGGTGTGGGGAGAGGAGATAAACGGCTGTTTAAAGAGCTTAAATTTGTCCATATCCGCAGTAACTCCCTTAGCATGTTTTAGGTCTCTATGATCTTCACTGCCTGCTTTATTTTGGTGCTTGGACAGTCGAGCAGCTGTAGTGTGTGCCAGCAAGGCAGACTGACACAGGCAGAGGCTCTGCCTTGGGAAGCGAAGTAGAAGGAATTTCCAATTTTAGGCAATGAGTTCAAGAAGAGCCTGGGCTCCAGAAGGAACACTTGTCTCCAGAAAATAAGCAAGCAAACGACAACCAACACCAAAGACAAAACAACAATAACATCAACAACAAACACCTACCAAAACCTCTCACAATTACTTATGGGAAAATTTAAAGGTATATGAGTGCAAAAGGGAACGTGACGAGTCCTTCCGGACCTCTCAGCTGGCTTCTACAATCCCCAACGGGGAGCTGATTTACTCATCTGGTATTCCTTCCTTCCAGGTGTGTGTGCTGCTGCAAATACAGATGTCGAGCTGCCAGGGACTCACTCTACAACTGAGCTACAACCTTGCCCCACGACAATGTCTTTCTTGACAAAATATTCATCCTTTCACTAGGAAATATTTATAAGATGAGAAAAAAAATGTAGAACCCACCATTATCATGCCTAAGAAGCTGGCAAGTCTTTAATCAACTACGATTAAAGTCTGTTTGATTTTTTTTTTTTTTTGAGGCAGGTATGCTAAGGAGCCCAGTTGGTTTTGATCTTTTCTTTTCTTTTTTTTTTTTAAAGATTTATTTATTTATTATATGTAATTAAGTACACTGTAGCTGTCTTCAGACACCCCAGAAGAGGGCATCGGATCCCCATTACAGATGGTTGTGAGCCACCATGTGGTTGCTGGGATTTGAACTCAGGACCTTCGGAAGAGCAGTCAGTAGTGCTCTTAACTGCTGAGCCATCTCTCCAGACTAGCCTGTTTGATTTTTGTGAAGGACTTTGCTTACTGATGAACTGTAGACTTTAGGGGGAAAGATAGTTTAAGTTGTTTAAAGCTACAAGTAAACTCACTAGCAAAAAAAAAAAAAAAAAGTCACCTCTTAAAATATTCAGCACATTATTTAATCTGCATCTAGAAAGGGCCAGATTCCCAGATTCTGCTCCACACACAAGGGGCAAACACCATTAAGTCCCAGACTTTTCCAATGTCTTGGGAAGGGAGGCCATGGGATAGAAAGACTCGGGGTTCCACATACAGCTCCACCACAAGACTAGTCGAGGAACTGTGAGCAAGGCTGTTTATCTCTGAGCTTCTATGGTTTAATCTGTAAAAACAATACTATTTTGCTGACCTTAACAGTGAAAGAAATCTAATGAAATTATGGCCTAGGAGATTGGGAGTAAGGTGGAACCAGTCAGTACAAGTATATGCAAAGCTGTGGGGTTAATTTCTAGCACCACAAAGTGTGTCAATTCTTATCAACACAAACAATCTTTAATTCCTTAAAATAGCTTTTTTGAAGCTATTTTTTTTTGAAGGAGACATAGTCGCATTCTGCAGCCCATGCTGGCCTGGAAATTGCTATAAATTTACCTGCTTCTGCCTAGTATTATGGATACAACCGTCATTTTAAAAACCCATAGGGCTGGAGAGATGGCTCAGCAGCAGTTAAGAGCAGTGCCTCTTCCCCCAGAAGACCCAGTTCAATTCCCAGCACCCACACAGCAACTTACAACTGTCTGTAATTCCAATTCCAGGGGAATCTAACACCCTCCTATAAACATACAAACAGGCAAAACCACCAATGGTCTAAAAATAAATAATTAAAACAAAAGAACCTTGTAGACTTAATTCTGACTATTTTATATACTCAATTATTCATTTTTTCCATTACTTGTCTTTAGCTAGAGTTAGCTTTGCTGCCAAACTAATGCTAGTCTCTAGACCAACCCTGTTGACATCCAGCATTCATTTACCTTAACGCCATTCTTCCTTAGGAGCTTTAAAATTTAGGCAGATGCTCATCAATTCCCCAGCACTTTGGAGGTTTTGTTTTTTTTCTTTAAATCAGAAAAACAAAGTGACCCAGTTTGCCAAACGTAAAAGTTCTGAAACACACTCACACTTTCCAACTTCAAGAAATACTCTTCCACTCTTCTCTGTCTGGAAGGAAACTAATCTTCCCCGTTCTGAAATTACACAAGTGGGAATTAGTTTCCATACTTTGGAGTTCAACCAGCTGTTCTGCCAGTGGGAGAAAACAGGAAGTAGGAGGATCTAGTTAAGCTGGCCAATATACAGGTCTTCATGAAGGGCTTACGTGTGAAAATTCTTTCAGTCAGAGCATTAATTTTGAACTTGCAAAAATATCAAAAGTACAGTTAACCACATCTATACTTGAAGGCTTATCTCCAGCAGTCGGATAACTGGGCCCTAGCCTGCACTTTCCTAAGTGGCATTGTAAACTCACGCCTTATTGACTCACGTTCATGTAGCCCAATCAGCTTTTCGTCATGTGATTATTTTTCAATCCCTACAAATAATTTTAATAAAGCCAACCTGGTAATCTGAACTTCATTTTCTCTACCAGAAGCTGACACAAGCAATCTAAGCTTTAAAATGTGTGATCTGAAAGGTGGATATTTGACATAACGGGAAAAACGATGCCTTTCTAACTCGGAAGGTCCTACCTCAAGATATCTTTTCAATAGAGCCTCAAAAATAGGATAGGGTCAGAATGAGGAAGATGTGTGTCCTTTCTTGTCCCAGCCTTAATCCTGGTCTTTCAGTAATCGTTTCCTGGAACTCTGTGTCCCCAGGACAGTGAGTGTCACGACCATCGAAGCCCTCTTTTTGTTCTGGGGGAATCTAGACCTTCTCTTAGCAGAAACCGCCCTTTCTAAGCCATGATCTGTCTCCCTTAGCCAGTATCCACCCCCCCACTATCGATGACAACCCAAGCGACTCCCTCATCTGGTCACTGAAAAGACTGGCTGCCCCTGGACACGAAAAAAAATCACCCTTCTTTGCAAGATTTTTTCCCTTGAACTTCCCCGAGCACCCTAAAAAGGCGAGTCCCTACTTCTAGGTAACAGTAGTGGCTTCCTTACCAGCTTTCTGCCCACGGCGGGCGCTTGGCAGTGGCCAGTGCAAGGACCGTTCTCCGCCAGCTCGGCTGCTATCCCTGCGGGGTGAATCTAACATGGCGGACAGAGACCGGGCCTAGTCCCATGTTTCCCGGAGTTTTCCACAAGATGATTGGCTCTTTCTATTTGCCCCTCAAAATCATCACTCTACCGATTGGTCAATGCTGCGTTGGCAAGGGCGGGACAGAAGCTCTCTGAACCGCATAACAATAACAAACATCCAGGCCGAGGGGCGGAACTAGTGCGGGGATGTCAGCGGGTTGGATTTCCCTTTCCTAAGCCGATTGGCCACCCTCTGCTTTTCCCAGGTCACTGACACTGGAGGACTAGTTACCCGAGAATCGCGGGGCTGGACGGGAATTGTAGTCCTCCTGGAACTTACAGCTCCTTTTAGTCTATTTTCTGTGCGCAAGACACGAACACAGAACGCTGCGATGCATAGCAGCTAAGTTGCATAACTGCGAGAAGGTCTCCGCTGTATCGATTGGGTTACTGTGGTAATCGTGCCTGCTTCCGGTGTGGGAAGCTCCTTTTCCGTAAGACTACAGTTTCCAAGGGATGCCGTGGAGAAGGCCTTTCGCTCCGCAATGCATGCTGGAATTGGTAGTTCTTTTTACACAATCCTCTATTTACCAAAACTGGAGACTTCCATGGCAGGAAGGCTGAGGGAGGGATGAGACCTCGTCTTGCAACTGCTTTGGGCACTACCTTGCGCTCATATTCCGGCCTCAGGTAGCGATTCCGACCCTTTGTACAGAATTACTGTGACGCAATAAGCAGGCGTAGATGCGAAGGGGTTGCCTAATAGAAAACTCAAAATTCTTTCTCTTCCGTCTCTTTCTAGTGACGGCATACAGGAAAAGACTAGGTAGCCAATCCCGAACCCAGAAAGAGTTCAGCCCCACCCCCACCCCAACTCGCTCCTCCCCTCCCTTCCGCTGACGTATCTGGATCTCGAGTTCCGAAAGGCTAGCACTGGGCGCCTTGCGGCCGGTTTCCTTAGCGACAAAGAGCGCGGGAATTTCAGATAGATTGTAATTGCGGCTGCGCGGCGGCTGCCCGTGCAGCCCGAGGACCCAGCACCTTTTCGGGTGCTTCTCCCTCATTTAGGCCTCGGCGCTTGGAGGCAGGGATCTTTTTCTTGGAGGAAAGGTGAGACAGCCCTGAGGAACAGAGAGGGTACCTCGGAATACTCTTATGGAAGGTAGGAAGCTGCAGGTGGAGATGGGTGCTAACTGATTAGGAAAGTGCCCGGGGCGGAACCAAAGGGTCTTAGACGTTTTCAAACAGGACTCCTGGGAAGGGTGCAGTTTGTGCATTCCCGGGGGGCAGCTGTGAGGAAGAGGGCAAAGGGTGTATGAGGGGGAGTCCTAGCTGTAATCGTACCTTGAAGGTAGTATAAGGCTGAGGGGAGAGGTGGGCAGAAATGTGTTCCTTTTTTGTTTTGTTGGTTAGGGTTTTTGCTGTTGGTTTGGTTTGATTTTGGCGTTTGTGTAGCCTTGGCTGAGCTGGAACTAGTTCTGTAGAGCAGGTTGGTCACAAACTCCCAGAGATCCGCCTGCCTCTGCCTCCTGAATGCTGGGTAGTTGATTGGTTTTGAGACAGAGTCTGGTCTCGTTTATATAGCTCTTGCTGGCTTGGAACTGTGTATATAGAGCAGGCTGCTCTCGAACTCCGCCACCTGCCCCTGCCTCCGGGGAGGAGGGGAGGAGGGGTTAAAGGTATCCACTACCACACTCAGCTAGTTTTGGAGTTTTTGAGACAGGGTCTTCTGTAATTGGATTGGCCTTGAACGCCTTGTGTAGCTCTAGGTGACTGAACTCTAAACCCTCTTGCCTGTACTTCCTCAATGCTGAAAGTACAAGTTTAAACCACCATACTGATCTTTTGGCCTCCTGAACTAGCCCAGAAAGCTATAGGCCTGACACTACTGCACCTTGCTTGATTTTTATTCTTTTTTTTTTTTTCTTGGTTTTTCGAGACAGGGTTTCTCTGTGTAGCCCTGGCTGTCCTGGAACTCACTCTGTAGACCAGGCTGGCTTTGAACTCAGAAATCCACCTGCCTCTGCCTCCCAAGTGCTGGGATTACAAGCGTGCACCACCACTGCCTGGCTTTGGTTTTGATTCTAAGCAAGAAAAAGAAAACAGATGCTGGAGAAAGTTCATATATACCACTTCTGTCCAGTCACTCCACTGTAGCTTTTTTTTTTTCCTTGAAGGAAATGACCAAAGGAAAGCTTTAGAGGCTACATAAAGAGTAGAGAATTTAGACTGCTAGCTACAAAAAGCAACTGCTAAGAATTTTGTTTATTTATTTATTTATTTATTGTTTTGCTTTTTTTGTTGTTTTGTTTTGTTTTTGTTTTTTTGAGACAGGGTTTCTCTATGTAGCCATGGCTGTCCTGGAACTCACTCTGTAGACCAGGCTGGCCTCGAACTCAGAAATCCGCCTGCCTCTGCCTCCCAAGTGCTGGGATTACAGGCATGCGCCACCACCGCCCCGCTGTTTTTTGTTTTTTTGAGACAGGGTTTTTTTTATACAGTCCTGGCTGTCCTGAAACTCCTTCTGTAGACCAGGCTGGCCTGGAACTCAGAGATCTGCCTGCTTTTGCCTCTCAGTGCTGGGATCAAATATATGTGCCACCACTGCCTGGAGAAATTTTTATTTTTTAAAGATTTTTTTTATCATTTTTAATTATGTGTATGTGTGTGCAGAGGTTCTGCCCTCGATCTAGAGTTCCAGACATCTGACATGGTGCTGGGAAGAGGCACATACTGTTAACCACTGAGCCATCTGGATTTTGGGTTTTTAAAAGAATTTTTTACAACTCTTCCATTCATTTTATATATATGTGAGTACACTGTCACTGTGTTCAGACACATCAGAGAAGGGCATTGGATCCCATTCTAGATAGTTGTGAGCCACCCGGTGGTTACTGGGAATTGAACCTCTAGAAGAGCAGTAAGTGCTCTTAACTGCTAAGCTATCTCGTTTTTTGTTTTGCTAAGCTACCTTATTTTTGTTTTGTTTTGTTTTGTTTAGTGAAGTTTTTTTTTTTTTTTCCATCAGCTCTATGGTTGGTATCATTCTAAAGCACTCCAAATTTAAAGTTTTCTTACTTAGAACTGACGAGCCAGGCACAGTAGCTTACACCCATACTCAGAAGGCTGAGGCGGGGTGATGGCTGCAAGTTGGAGGCTGCCCTGGGCTGCATGGTTATTTCCAGTCTGTGTGGGCCACAGAGTGAGAACTCCTCCAAAAAGCGTGGATGGCGGTGACTTACCTTCAGTCATCCCAGCACTAAGTGGGTGGAGGTAGGAGGATCAGAGGTTTAAGACTACCCTTGAGTATGTACAGGTACAAAGCCAGTGTGGTCTAAAGGGAAAAGGAAGTTGGCAGGGAAGCTGCTGTGTGTAAAAGCCTTTTAGTTTAGTTTTAATTACATGTGTTTTTAAATTTGTGTTAAAAGTTCACTGGAACTGGAAGAAATGGATTTATCTGCTGTTCGAATTCAAGAAGTACAAAATGTCCTTCATGCTATGCAGAAAATCTTAGAGTGTCCAATCTGGTAAGTCAATGGAAGAGTTTACTAATCTGAGGTTCTTTATGCGATTACCTTTCATGCAAATGAGTAGAAGAGGCTTAAGATAGAGAAAAGCAGTCTATTAATATTAAAATGACTTTGTGTTTTTCACCCCTGAAGAGTTTTAAAAATACAGAAAAGTGGTCTTTACTCTGCCGCCCCTCTCCCCTGTCCAGGCAAAGACTGTCGTGATATGTTCTTCCTCTTACAGAATTCTGGCTTTTTCTCCAGCTGTAGGACCAGCCTGATCTCTTAGAATGACTCTAGTAAATAGCGTCAAAATAACATAAGAATCCTTGGGATTTTCAAGAGCCTCTGTCTTGGGGTGAGACTTGGGCTAAAACTGGTCCAGTAAATTTAAATGAGAATGCCACCAGTCCTTAGAGCTTTTAGCAAGTCCGGGGTGCAGTGAGGTTTTAAATTTCTCTTTCTATGAAATGAATAGAGAACGGATCTTTTTGTCTATTCAGGCATTTCCATGTTCATGCTTTTTTGGGGGGCGGGTGGGGGTGGGGTTACACTATATAGACCAAATCAGCCTCAAACTCAACATCTTGCTCAGGCTGGCCTTGAACTCATAACCTCCTGCCTCAGCCTCTTCTGTGCTAGGGTTCTAAGCACACACTACCACACCTGGCTAAAAGTGAATTCTGACCAGTGTTTATCTGTGTAACTCTTACCTCAATGATAGGAAATGTTTCCATTACCCTAGAAAGTTCTCTTGTGTACTCAGGGAGTTCTTAATTTTGAAGCCTTCTAGGACCTTTGGAAATTAGTTTTTAGTGTGTGACTTTGTGCTTTTTAGAATTTTATGCACTGGGGCTCAGAATGTAGTAGCTCAGTGGAATGGCTTAGTCAGCACACAGGAAGCCCTAGGTTCAGTTTCCATCACTGCATAAGTCCCAGCACCCGCATGGCAACTTAAAACTGTCTGTAACTTCAAGATCTGACATCCTCACACAGATATCCATGCCAGCAAAACACCAGTATACATCAAATCAAATCAGTCAACCAATTAATTAATTAAAAAGGAAGCAAGAAATTTGGAGGGCTGGAGAGATGGCTCAGAAGATGCCATCAGATCTCATTATAGGTGGTTGTGAGCCACCATGTAGTTGCTAGGAATTGAACTCGGGACCACTGGGAGAGTAGTCAGTGCTCTTAACCACTGAGCCATCTCTCTAGCACCCCCCCCCACCCTTTTAA